>UYWX01000008.1:0-135141 GCA_900622495.1 Hydatigera taeniaeformis
AGCCATCGATTACGCAGATATGAGGGTGTGTGTAGCCTTCGCTAGGTGATGTGAATGTGTTGCCGACATCCTTCTCGTTAATCCTGAATCTATGCGCGCAAGACCTGCCCCATGACTTCATTAATCAATACAGAAGTCCTAGGGTAAAAAGTGAGTAAATTGAGTTCCAGTACTGAACTCCAGCTGAGTAGTATATGTGCAGACTCATACCAGTTGTCTATTCGATAAGTTGCTCTCTGAGATTGAGTAGCTGAAATGGCATAGACAGTGGCTACAGGAGGATCTCTTCTTGAGAAGGACAACTAATGACGTCGATTTAGACTGAAGTGGTTTTATTTGAATTTTAACGAAACGCAAGCCAGATGGGAGAAGGCATTATCTTGCACTGAATGCATCCATTTTTAAAGAAGAAGAAGAAGAAGGGACTAGGTCGTGACATGGCTTGATGACCAGCCCGGAGTTCAAGGGCAAAATAAATTACAAAGAAGACGCAAGAAATCTGGTGGTCCATCTCTCCCCAGCTGATATCTTCTATTCGGCTCGTTTGTACTCCTACCGCCGTTCTTCCTGTCTTCAATGTCTTATAAACCTACTGCAATGTTAAAATTTGTATATGTGACTATATGACGTTTGGCGTTCACTTTGGGATTTGTCTGACCTTCTACACGTGCGCTCGCCTTCGGGCCATGCCCAGGCCGATTTGCCCTGTCGACTTTGGAATACATGTACCCAGCTCCACTTACTGCTTCTTCTACCCGGCAGAAAGTCTCGGAACGCTACACTGGTAGCAGCGGGAAGCGAACTCGACATTTTTTAACGACTTTTAGGCATAAAGTGCCTTTGAAGATCTTCTGCTGCAGACCAGGTAGGGTCTCTATCTGCGGCTTGTTCTTCGTTGGTCGTTTGTTAAAAGTGACATAGTGTCCGGGAAAATCTATTGCTCAACGGACACCGCTGTTTTACTGGCAGCCAATTAATCGGCTGATTTCCGGAAAAGAATAATGTGAACAAGCCGATCGGATGATGCGATGCTTTATTGCCTACAAATCGCACAGGATCTGGGGATGTATGTCGCTTGCTCTTGATGCTGATGATCTGTGTTTGGGTATTAATGAGCCTGATAACCTGTTGGACCCCAAAATCGGTTTCCCTTGGCCAGAAAGTCGAGACCTTTCTTTTTACGACAAAAGTTTATAATCCAATCAGCTGACAAAACTGCAAAAGAATTCTATCTTTTAGTAAGGAAATCCACGATCAACAAGCGCATTTTGGCTTGTGCGCTGGCCATCATGAGCTATGCATGCATAAAAGGAAATCTGACACTATCAAAGATACAGGCAAAAAGGGGACGTGAATTGAAGGAGGTGCATTTGCTTTGGTGACGGAAAATCCCTGTATATTTCGTAACGTAAGCATTTGGACGGACGTCTACATTTGGTTTCACCTTATTCCTCTTTTCCACAGACGAGTTGTCAACAACTTAAGCGATACTTCCGTGAACCATCTGGAATAGTATCGTGTCGGGATTTCCATACAACATCCACATTTAGTTGTCGAAAATGACACCACAGTCCTCTTTATATACGGGACAGTGGCTCATCCCGTTTGCTCTGTAACATATCTGTTTTAGACCAGAAATCCACTATCTAGTCATCTAATCGGTTTGTCAAACCGAACATAACTCCAGATCAGGTACGGTTCCACAGTTGACGCGGTTGGCTCGTGAGTGCTTTATCGTAGTGCCCAAAAATGTTGTTGTGGCGACCTGAGGTTTGCCATAGGGAAGAGGAAAGCATAAGTGGGGTTAAAATATCTGTTTTCCGAAGACGACAGGGAAAAATATGCCTGAGCGTGGCCCGAAGACCAACCCACGAGTACAGAGGCCAGACAAAACCTAAAATGACCGCCAAATGTCAGGTAGTCACATAAACAAGGCATTAGATTTATTATAGCTGGCGCGGGGTGTGTACCAAGGGGAGTGGCGAGGGTGTCGTTCAAAAGGGAAGAGGAGCAGTTTAATGCCTTTTATGTGATTACCTGATGTTTGGCTGTCATTTTAGGATATGTTTCGTCCTTATACACGTGGGCTGGCATTTGAGCCGTGCCTAGGCCTATTTGTCCTGTTGTCTTCGGAATACATGTATTCATCAACGCTTACTGACTTTTTATACCAGCTAGGAGGTCTCGGGCGACCTAAATTACCCATATTCTTGTATTATGAATTTTTAAATCCCTTTGGAATCGTTACAGCAATCTGAATATTCAATATGCATTTACAAATCATTTCGTTTTTTGATTTTAAATGCTATATTTTCACGTATATTTAATTTTAGAATTTATGATATATGTTTTTAACTTTTGTTTTCCATAATTTTCTCGTTTAAATTAACCAATCACTATTTATACTTAGGTTGTTCACACTATTATTTTTTAAATGGCATCCTTTTCAGTTGGGGATGTGCGTCCTGCCGGGGATCATGATGTCAGGGTTTTTAGAAATTTGATGGATGATGATTCCCAGTGGCGGAAGGTGTTTTCGAAAAAAGAAACTGTTGTCTCTATAAAAGGGTCTGATAGTTCTTCAATCCACATGGTCAAAGTTACTTGCATTAAATTTTATTTTTCTCTAGGTTAAAACCAATGTGGATGGCCTTTCAGCTGCGGATCTTTTCGATACACTGATGGACCCAAATTATCGCAGATCTTGGGATAAGTACATGGTGGAAGGCTACGACCTTTGCCTTGTTAGCCCAAACACAGATATTGGCTATTACCTTGGTAATGTATCACGTCGATGCTTTTATTCCTGTAGTTAGGTCCTTTCCGCCATTCAAACACAGAGATTCCGTGACTCTCAGATCTTGGTTTCAGTTTGAAAATGAATTCGTTATCATGAATCACTCTGTGTTCCATGCGGTATGCTGTCGTCCTTGAAATCTTGTTAATTAGGCTAGGTTGCTCGCATAGACTCTTATTTTCTTTTTTCGGATATTGCAACTCGAAATTTTATGTGGTGCCTTTTATACTTCTGCATCAGTTTTTACGTTAGTTGTTGCTATGTGGCTTAATGGTCGAAGCTATCAATCTTATTTTTTATAAAAATACAGGCAGCCCCTCCTAGAAAGGAGTACGTTCGTGCTATTTCATATTTGAGCGGCTACATTGTTCGAAGGACGGGTCCAAATTCGTGCTTTTTTGGGTTCGTAACTCAGTCTGACCCAAGAGGTTGGTCGATTTTATTAAAGTATCTAATTTCGGTACATAGTGACGCGCGCAGCTGCCTTTGAGGAATAATTTAAATCGTTATTTCATGCGCACAGACCCATATTTTGCCTTATTTCGATTTTGCATTTAGATAAGGTAACGTGTGAGCAATTTATTTCCGCTTTTGTTGTACATTAACAGGAGTGTCTTTAACACTTCCGATTTCGTATTTGTTACTTTGGTGCGAGTTCTGTAGAATGACTATTTGACATCTTGAATAATTACGAATGCTTAGAGCCCCTCAATTTTACAAAGAATATCGGCCTTTTTACAAGCGTGGTTTTCACAATGGTCACTTAATTGTGTTTTGCCATTCCATTGAATTCAACGGACATTCTAGTTGTAGTTCAAAAAAAAGTTGATGGTTGAATGAAATGCTTGCACTGATTTGCACTGTGAGCAGGTAGGCTGCTGTGGAGTGCATTCCCTCAAAACAAATTGAATTACCACGTATGCCTGCTTACGTGACCTTTCATAATATCTGTGCACACGTTCACGATCTTCTTGAATGTATGTGGATATTCATGCACTGTTTGGCATTGATATATGGGAATGAATGAAACAAGGGATGCTATGGTAACAGACATCTGGTGATAGATGTTTTGCTCAAAAGTTGTCGCAACTTAATGATCACTTTGAACAATGCATATTCAATCATTATTATGGAAATTACGTTTTGGGGACATTTGAAGCAGACCTCCTTCTCTTGATGTCCTCCGCATTTAGGCGGTCAAGCTCCTTTTGCTTAAAGACCTACGCCTTGAAATGCCTTAAGTTCGAGAATTAAGCTAGAGGGTTGCGCTTGGAGCCAAAGTCAGCAGTCAAGTTTAAAAATTGGACAATTTAACCAAAGTAAATACTAACCAATTAGTGGCATGTTTATAACAACTCAATTGGTTATTTCTGTGCGTCAAACGGGTGTATGGTTGTTAGTGTTTGAGTGGAGGGCTTCTATACCGCTTGCAAATTTTGTGACTAATCGTTGGTTTAGGTGCTTTAACCTTGCGGCGTCTTTGTATAAAATCATCTGGTTTTCATTAGTTTATTGATGCGCCTTTTTAGCCTTTCCTGCCATTACATGCTCGGATGTCTCGCTGCGTAGGTTATTCTGTCAACCATTTGAGTTGTGATGGTAAGAAATTTGGTGAACAAAGGGGGTTGGCGACGCGACATGCTTTGGTGCTCAACAATATTGAATCTAAATTCGGTTGATGAAATTGAAGTAATTTTTTTTCCAACCAAGACAACACAAGTGTCTAACCACTCTTCATTGTATCGATAATTCCAACAGGAGGATGTCTCTCAATCCTCCTTTTAAAATCATTTAAGTGGCGAGCACTTGCTCTCGATTATTGCTGGAAGCTCACCTTCGTTCCAAACCATGGTTAGGTTGAAGCGCTGAAACAAAATTGGCCTCTTCGCGTTAATGCTGTCTGCAGTAAGCAATTCTGCGTTCGCGAGTTAGGCGTGACGAATACCAACTTATTTATTTGATCAAACAAATTCACAACAGAGGAGTATGACAATTGCGGGTGCGCTCCCTTCATATTGCCGTCAAAACAGCCACAAAGTTAGTAAAGGGATCAAGATCTGCAGCTCCACTCACATGACACCTACACTGTATTGCATCAAGATTGTCTTCGTGATGGGTGGAGGCTAACCTTCATTCGCATGAGTAATTTAGAACCAATCCACTAAGATGTGTTTACTCACTGCAAACGGGGCCAAAAATACGTGGGCTCAAAGTTCTCACTTAGGGTTCAGGATGCCATCAGAGGTTTGTGTGGTTCTGCTTGATTACAATCATTCAAATTCCAGGTTTTCTTATGTTTAAGTCGCCCATTGAGGAGATGACTGATTCTAAGTTCTTCCCTTCATTCTCTTATGCAAGGATTTGAAAAGTGGTTGATTGAGCTGCATCAAGATATAAGTTAAGAGTTTTAGTGCTAAAAATAATCTAGTATGGCATTGTGAATCCCTGTGCCTCCCAGTCTATAATTTGGGTACCATTACGGTTGACTTTTCATTTTATAGCTGTGAGATAATGACATGAGGCATCATTATATGTGCAATCAAAGTAGTGTTATACATAACGGTAGATTGTCAAGCTTTATCTTCCTCAATGTGGCAGCCATAATTTGCAACAGAACTAGCGATGGTAGGTTCCAAGTTCTGGGAGAACAAATTAGGCATTTGGAAGGTTTCCCATTGTATTGGGTCGGAATTTGACGGCGCAAAAGTCGGATCGGCGTTTTATGGATTATAGCTTTTTAATACAAGAATGATGCACTCTATATTAGTAAATTAAAGTCATTTCTAAACATTCCAAAGACTACCATCTTATTTATGTACAATGGGTAAATTAATGATGTTAATGCAGTTAAATGAGTGCTCTGATGCTAAACTCGTCCACACGAAATAGGGTCATGGCATTAATTTCAGGTGTTGCTCCGTACCTGGCGTTCCATCACTTGTTTGCCTTTTACTCGCCGAAGGCTGGTGAGTGGGATCGGGGCAGTTGATGGCATTTCTCTGATGTCATCATCAGGTCTGAGTCGCCATTTCACCTATCGTTTTACCTAGTTTAATTGATAATTGGATGTTGGAGGACTAAAGATGACTGTCTTCGGTGCGTGATAGGTAAAGATGTGAGTGGGTTTATCGCTCAAGCGGTTAAGTTAGGATATGGAGGAATGCGAAGACGCCTAAATAAACTTTCTGCATACATTGTGGTGGTAAGATGCAAGTCTCGGTTTGTGCTCCATATTTGGGACCTTTGTTCTGCAAAGTAAATATCAAATTTTAGTGCTTTTTTACAATGCACTCAGAGTTTTCATTTGTTAGGTTTGACTTCGTTGGTGCTAAAGTCTTCGGCACCAAGGCTCGATGACATCTAAAGCATAGAAATGAATTGTGCCGGTGAATTAAATCAGAATGTAGGTCCCAGTGATGTCTGAGTCGGAACAGCCAAATTACGTACTCTCAGTGTCCAAATTTTGAAGTGGAATATTGGGCACGGTGACCGCGTAGTGACTGTGTTTGCAAATGTGTGTGTTCTGCTTCAAAGCTATTGTATCAACCGCCAGTTGGGGCCTATTTCTAGGTCATGAATTCTCTTTTGCAGCATGATGCACAGTATTGTGCCTGAGAGCGCCTACATGAAGTGTACCTTTTAGTGATAGGATGAATGTAGTGAAGCAGTAGTTTCTCATGTTTATCTCATTGGTTCTCAATTTCCGAACAATTCGCATAAGGTAGTGCACGGCATTTCACATATCAGTCCCACATATTGCCATTGTCTTGCTTGAAAACACAGTAGAGTGAGCACGTGAGATCTCAGCAAGCGGCGAGGTTGCTATCTGTCATGTGGCAATGTCATGGAGGCGATTTGAACAGTAGCTTTGAGGTAATTTATGACATACTTTATCCACCTATTGTCAATATGACAGGATATTCATGTGTGTCGGATTGGAGCTTTTATTCACAGGCTGGATAATATCTTTGTCCAGGAATAACGTGGTAGTGTACTTTACAGGGCGAAACCATAAACTCAAAATATTGTGGAGACGCTAGAAAGCAAAATGTCAAAAAATGACAGGGAAATTCAGCTTCTTTACCACATTGCATTGCTTTATGGCATTTGTGTGAGAATGGACTAAGAAATGGAGTTGGAAACAGCTAATTTAAGATTAATGAGGACAATAAAACCGGAAAAAAAGCAGACAGACAGATAGAGAGAGCGAGGATTTACATCTATTTTAAAAGGCAAATTCCCATCCTGGGCCGTGAACCGGATAGCTCAAATCATTGCTCCCAAGACGGTGTCGATGCTGATAAAGGCAGCGCGGGCATATCCAGAGTGGAAGGCGCAGAACTCACCGACGGTGAAACCATGGCTCTTTCCGGAACAGAACAAACTGGAGCCGCTGAATGCATCTGACGTGTGCTCTTTGCCAGACGTGAATATTGCAGCAGTGGACGAGGATGAGCAACGTCAGATTACCGATGAGGTGCCTCCTCTCGCCGATTTTGGAGACTCCACCTCTAGCCTTGGGGATTTTGAGGATGATGCGAAAGAAAAGGTCACCATAGAAGACTCCATAGTATCGTCAGACGCATCTAGGTCCGCTCAACATCAAACCATAGAAGGAACGCCTTGCTCCACTCACGGAAGTCCAACTTCTAGCCCTGGTGATTTCAACGATAAAGAGAACGAAAAGATTGTAAGAGAAGGAACCATCATGAACCAGAGCTCTCCCAGACCAGTCCAGCAGCCGGTCACCATTGGATGAGTTAACTAACGCCTTCTTCCAGCATTCTTAGGGCTTGTATCATAAACACACACCTATTCTTACTAGGTCCTCTTCAAACACATTTTTGAATAAGAATAAAGTGCCTTTTTAAAGGTACACTCGTACTTGTCCATTGTATGATTGAGAGTGTCTTCAGCAATGCAACCGTGCCATCGATATGGATTTTTATGAGAAGCGTCTCCTTACAGAGCGCTGTAGCATCAGGCCAAATAGAAATAACTTGAGTGAAATATGAAAGTGCCTGCATATTCTTTCAAGATTAAGGTGGTCAAGATAGTCCTTCCTACACAAAAAAAAGGAAATACAGCAAACACTTTGAGAGTTAGCGGTCTAATTGCTGTATGAAGGCTACGCCCCTACGAAAATAACACGATATAGATACATCGGATAACTTTCGGGGAATACCATTGCAAAGTCAATGTAAGGGACGGTTGGCTCATTTTTTACGCAGCCAAGTCTAGATCCCTGAACAAAGTCATCCCTGTGAGTAATCATCGGTCAAGGCAAGGAATTAAGATCGACACTGCTCCAATGGGGTAGGTCGTTATTGATGAGAATAAATTGTCTCGTAAAAGGAATGGGACGAGGAGCTCCTCGCGTCTGCTACCACAACAGCTGTAGGATGCAACAGCAAGACTAATGCATTAGGCTTACCAAGCATTCAAGGCTGTCAACTTGATTAACTACCACCGATCTTAATCCGACTAACTCAATGTAGTTCATTTACAAAGGCCGTTGGGCGGCTTGTCCATTGTGCACAAAATTTTTTGACAGTATGAAATAAAGTAAACTGATGTAACTGAAGTCCGAGAACAGTTAATGAAAGGCAATTGGAATTTCAGTATTTTCACAAAATTTTTAACAATAGCAGAGCAGGTACAGGTTGTGTTGTTCGAAGTTCTCAAACCACAGCTGCCAGAAATCCCATCGTCTTGGTCTGAGGATCGATGAACCGGCAAAAGTTCTCGAATATTTCAGTAAGCTACGTCCTTGTTTGCATAGTTGTGCCTTAGTCGTTGCGTCTATCGTGAATTTTGGCAAAAAAATGATGCAAACGATGTAGTCTTATAAATAGGTGACATTTCAAGGAACGAGGTACAAAGAGTCAGTTGAAAGTTGCATCTGTTTACTACAACCCAAATTAATAATGATCAAGCACAATTGGCAGCCCAAATCAAATTTACTTGAAAGATGCGGAGAATGGGCAATATAAGAAACGGCGAAGGCGTAATGAATGCTATAGAGATCGTCGGAATTGAGAAGGCAAGGAGGATTGTGAAATCGCATTTACTTGAAGAGCCTTTAAGCAGTCTACATGGCAAATACAAGTGAGCTTATTTTATGGTTATGCACCGCGATGAAGAGCGGACATGGAAAGTGGGTTATAAAGATAAAAACTTGAATGAGGAGATAGCAAGGGAAGTGACTGACATCGGTGGAATTTACACGGATTGTAGCGAAGAGACGTTCACTCATTCACAATTCCAATGCTCTTAAACTTTTTTCTTCATTTCGACAGCGTCTTCGTCACCACCGCCACTCTCAACCACTGCAGAAATGCCGTAGTCAGCGTTTTCAGCATCGTAGATCTCCGAGGGCGGCTTGAGCCAGTCAATTAGGCTGAAGACAAAAGAGTAGCATCCGAATTGAAGCAAAGAACCGTGGCGAAGAATTGCTGAGCCCTCCCAGCCAGCACCGGTAGCGTCCTTTTCCTGTCCAACACAGAGGTGATTGTTGTCCTAAACAGTATTCGGGGATAATGGCTTGTGAGCCTCCATGCATAATAAGAGCTCAAACATTGAGGATGTTGCACAAGTTGCCATCAATGCAATTCTGCAGTTTAGGCAAACATAGAGATTCAGTAACTGGCTAAACGCAGTGCTTTATCAATACGTTTGAGGAATAGATTTTAAAAGAAGCTGGAGCCTTTAAAGAATGAAAATTTTCGCACAGTATTGTCATAAATTCCATTAATCTGCGAAATTTAATGTCGTGGAAGAAACATGCTAATTAGGTTTTTAATAGTGTGGAAAGAAAATAAAGCACATAAATGATGATAATAAGGATGCAGTCCTTACAGGCCGATTTCTCGCTATCATTCTTGATGAGTTTTGAGAGCTTGAGTCAACACTTTTACCCGTCCCAATTATATTGCGCACATGTTTCACAAGCCCTGAAGCCTAAAAACAAACATGGATAAAGTCTTACTTAGGAATTGGCAGTACAACACATTTTGGTTCACGAGGAATGCAACCCACAAACCTCGCATCGGTAGGCGGCTTTTTCGTCGATGTCATTTTTGAAGGGAATGGAATCGACATGACTTCCAAATTCACTGTAGTTGAGCAACTCGAAATGCCGACTCCACTCATCATAAAATACAATGGCATGAAGTGGAGAGACGTTGGGGCATTGCACTTTATTAGAGAACTGGTAGTTTGCCAGACAAAGGTGACAATCCGGTGCTACAGTGAAGAACACCATCATTACCATACCATATGAGAAAAACTACCCATGGTACTAGAAGATTACCAACAAAGGAGTATTAAATGCAAAGAGAACTTTGAAGACATGCTTTAAATGAGTCAATTAATGCAAGTAATGAGAAAAACCTGAGCCAATGACAAGTTGACGATAGGGCATAGGTACAGAGGGACCAGTGGTGCCTGCACAGGCGATGAGAACAGCACGGCCAGGCAAGCGAAGGGGAGGCAGGGTGACACCTAGGGAGTCTTCAAATCGCCCAGGGCTGACAGGACGACCCATGAAGGGAGGAGGACGACGCTCACAATCCATCAATTCCGTAGGCACCTCACCTGCACCAAGTAAAGCATTGAAAATTCGCCGCATTAAAATAATAAAAGATCTATAACAATAAAAATTAAGCAGTTTGATCTTTAATGTAACACGATTTATGGTGACCAAACCTAAAAAGAGGTGATGCTAGTCATTTGAGTAGGAGAATGAGAAGCGCTTGTTAAACCGCTGTTCAGATTTGTACTTCAATCATTGTTAGCATCGCACGTCTAAAATGGCAGATTTAATATTACCACATCTTTTAGGAGTGCTGTTGTCGAGTTCACAGAGTATGTCCTTAAGTTTAGCAGCAAGAGATACATCCTTTCTTTGGTCCTCAATGATCGGTGAATGGGAGCCGATGGAGAGTGGCGTAGGAGATATTGCTGCCGAACAACTGGAGGGCTTAAAACCAGCTTCCCCATCCTGACTGGTCATATGGCATGACTCAGTGGACTCCCGAAGGTAAAATTCCAGCAAACCCCGTATAAACTGGAAAATGCAATGCATAAATCCACATGGTCATTGAAAGCAATCTGTTTCGAGCCATACTATGCACACTAGCCCATAATGAAGTAGTGTAAAACGAGGCAAAAACGCGTTTTTACGCAAAAATGACTACAACACTGGATCGTACAATATTATGGAAAGCATACCAATTTTTTGTCATATTCTGAAGCCTCGGAATTCTGCTTTTCCGTTTCATGCAGAGGTAGAGAATTGTCCAACAGAGATTCGCTTCGTGAGAGTTCCTCAAGCCTAATCAGACGCCGAACAGGACGCTCATACAGGGCTTTCACGGAACTTGGAACCTGTTTGCACGCAAACAAATTTGAGATGCGATGAATAAGGTGAATGACGAGACTTGGATTTTTCGGTGAAACAAAACGGCCAGGAATGGAACGAATTAATGGAGGGTTGGAATAAAACTGAATAAATTAAACTCACCACAATTGGCATGGGAGAGAGGGAGCGGAGTGCAGACAATTTGGGGGTGAGGGTGCCGATAACTTCTTGAGCAGCGCAGATCTCGAGACGCCGACGTCGAACATTGTGGAGGAAGGCGGAGAGTACGGCTCGTTCGTCTTCAGGTCCGTAGTTGATAGTGTGAGAGGCTCCGTCAAAAACATCATCAGTTTTCCTTGCTGATGCCTTAAGTGAAAGGTTGGGATCGAATACTGCCAGCTGATTCCATGCACGAATGCGCTCTGAGAGACGAATTGACCGAACCAAACACTTGTCGACCGTGTGTTCTGCATGAATTGGGCACATCCACCGATCGGATCGCGGTGGGAATTGAGCCAACGGGGGGTCCAGACACTCCAAGTGAAAGCAGGCAGTGCAGTAATCACAAGGAAGAAGAGGAGCGTGGAAACATGTTCTGCGCGTAAAAGAAAGGGTGTTAAGAGCTATTTCCCATGTAGTTCTATCAAGGAACCATCCACAAACGTATGTTTAGTTATTTGAAGACAAAGCAGTGTAATTTAGGCAAAACAACATACCTTAGATGCTCGGGACATTAAAGTGTAGTTTTGAATTTTTGGATAAGGAAATACCTGGCACAGTTATAACATCGCCGAACAGGTCTCGGAATCTGCCCATTTTCCAATTCTATTATGGGATTCGCTTTGCGCTCTGCCAAGGTTTTGTACGAACCTTTAATAAAACAAAGCGTCACAGTAATGAAAAACAAAGCAGTCTTTGTGAAATGAAAAGATGGTACCGGAAATTTGTGCTGGAAAGCTTGCGTCTCATTATTGTAAAGTGTGGAAAAAAGTAAATCAATTTTAGCTGGCCAGTGCACATGAGATGCCAGAAAAATATGATGCCACATTTTCGAAGGCTTCAATATTGTTTACAAAATTTTCGATATTAGAGAACCAGAACGGCAAGAGCTGGAACTAACATAGAGTAAAAACGATCATTTATATGCTGACTTGGGAAAATCATCCATTCACAAACGGAAGGGAAAAGCAAATAGCTATTGATACTTCATTCGTACTGCCACCATCACTTAAATAGTCAAGAAACGGTCATTGATAAACTAAAAACATCTCAGAACATATTTTTAAAGTGGTTGATAAGGATGAAGGGGTGGAGAGGGAACCACATTACCTGGTATTTTGATTCCAGGCATTAAGTCCTTGGGTAATTCAAACTCTTTGGGATTGAGGAAGCGGGCATATTTGAGAACATCCCAGAGAAGAGAGAGAGGTGAGGATTTGAGGGCAGCGGTACGTCGACCAGTGGTGAGCCAGCCGGCTACTTCGGCGGCGGCAGCATTTGAGCGACACGAGGGTCCGGTAAGAAATGAGCGAGGTACTCCTGCGGCCGGACGACGTTGCGCTGCACCATTCGTGTCCTCCGTCTGCTTTATGGTCGCTCGACCCGAGGAGGTACCCATGCTCGATGCCACACCACTACTTTGGCAACTAGATGATGAGCTGCTTTCTTCCTCGTCCTAATATCACAAACAAACATACACAAAAGGAGTCGAGGATAAGCATTTTATGTCTCAGAAAACAGGTCACTTTTCTTTGTCGGTATGTGAGACAATGAAATTGGACAAAAAACAGGCCCTTAACCATTTGAAAACCAGTCGCTGCACAAAAATAAAACTGACAAACCTCTGACTACATTTGCATTAATAACGAAAATGAGCGCAAAAAAAGCAATGGGAATCCTCCAAAATGATGAGAGAAAGCATAGAACGCGCCGATACTTATAACTAGCTAACCTTAGAAAGCATTGTGCAGCGATGACAGTACCAAAGTCCTGTGGGTGCTTCACGCGAATCCAAGGGGGGATCGAGGCATTCCAGATGGAAACTTGCGGGACAGCGATCACATACAAGTCGGTCACCCTCAGAGCAGTTGCAGCTATCGCAATAATCGTGGCAATTTGGCCGTGGCTTGCGCCAAATTGGGTCATCTTTATGTGAAATCCCAGATGCAGGTGACGCAGATATTTCATTTACATGCGACACCTCGTGTTTTTTAGATCTCCGAGCTGAGGGCTAGAAGATGAGTATTAAGAGGAGTAGAAACTAAACTTACTATTCCAACTAATCCTTTCTTGCCCAACGACTCGGCAGTTGGCGGGGCGAAGAGTTCTTGTAATTGAGTCATCATACTATCCCTACGTTGAGCATCATGATCCGATAAGGACATATTGGTCTGAAACAAGAAAGCCTAAAAATTGACGGGAATACAAAAGACATCCAACATAATGTTGGAATTGACCACTCCATAACCCATATATAACTGTCAAGCACAGAATTTCCAGTAAAACGGTAAAACGTTCACAATATCAAGTCGATCCAACAGCATATACGAAAAAAGCTGCAGTTCATGTAAACGGAAAGCCAAAATTGCGAAAGATAAAAAATGGAGAAGTGAGAAGATTTAAGCAGTAAGGAATAAACTTAGAATCTAGGGAATGAAAGTCACCTAAGAGAAAGGAAGTTTTATTTGTTAGGAATGCGAAAGTGCAGAGAAAATACACGAGTAGGTAATAAGGCAACGACAAGCTTGAGCAAATTAGCACATGGAGGGTCTAAGACGGTACGAGGTAATAAAAAAATTCCGTCATAATAGTTGACGAACATTTCAGTAGAGAGCAACAAAAATAAACGTAATCGAAATGATGCAAGTGCGAGTATGCACCGCAATTACGAAGATAAATCACCAGCCGGAAAATTTTGAATACGTGACAATTATATCCAACCAATAAAACAAAGTCAAAATCCTTGATAATCAACGACATCCGAATACCAAACGACGAGACTTGCTCGAAAGGTAAGGACTCAGACAAGTGACACTGATAAGTCCTACACTTTGAAGGCCGTTCAACTTCATCATGTATGTTCTAAAATCCCAGCGAAGTGCATGTGTTCACTAATGTTTTATTGAAGTGCAGTCAACGTAAAAAAGAGTGGTCTGCGTTTTTTGCGTGAAGCCTTTACTTCTGATGCTGAACTGAGTGCCTTAGCGTAATACCTTGTTTTCCAACTCTTTCCATTTGGCTGCCCACTATCATGCGTGGGCTGGTCTTGAAGTCAGAATATCGCAGTATCACTCCAGGACTTGCCACCAGCTAGGAGAGTGCGTATAATGGAAGGATAAGAAGTGATTGGGCGTTGGCTTAATCTGATGGCCAATTCACGCGTACAAGGGCAGTAAGAATACCACAAACAATGTATAACATATACTTCTCTATTACTAAATGAGAAGCCTTGAGATGTTGTAGTTTGGCTGCCTTTTTTGCTTTTTTTAGCTGAAATTCGAGGTGCGTCAATGCTGTTAATCTACGATTTCGTAAAAAGGACCATTCAGCCGCGGCTAATGTCAGATACTACCAAATAGAACGCGTAAAAACACAACACACGAACTAATTAATACAGAGATAGAGCTAATAACAGGGAATCGTAATGCCTTTTTGACCTAACTAATTGTATGACTGGTTGTCGCCTGGGTGGTTATTTTGCCCATAACTGCGTGGGCTGGCCATACTCCCTGTGATTAAAGTGTTCAGCCCTACTTAATAACCTCAACCAAGTGGAAAATACCAACGGGTTACAGGGGACCTATACATTTGATTTACTCTTTTGCTCTACACTCTGTACAGTGCGGGGTAGATCACTACGAAACCGTAAGTTGTAGTAAAGAAGTACGTTAACAAAAATAAAATTAAGCAATGATATGGTACCAAATGATTGATGATTAGTAAAAAGTTTAACCTCATATGCATAATTAAGATTAGGGTTTTTCTTTGGGGCACGCTGAGGAGTTTTAAGCTAAGCCAGGGAAGTGGGGCTAATAATGAATGCCTATGGCGATCTTATGGGGCTGTCGATACACTCCTCAGGCAGTCTTAACAATGAATTTCCATTCCGTCATGTACCGTCTCAGGTACTGACATTGGAGCTTCCTCAAGGACCATATTCCTCAGTCGTTAAATCTGCCAACACAACATGCCCAAACATGTTCATAGCAATCAGGAGTCCAATTTTGGAAGTTGTCTCTTCAAAGAGCTGTACAACAACTTTAGAATCCGTAAAACGCGCACGACGCTGGAGCATTCCCAACGCAATGGGCAAATAGAAAGAACGAATCGCACCCTTGTGGACCTATTAAATGCCTTTACCAAAGGGATACAACCAGAGGATTGGGATTCGCACTTACGGAGTCTTCCTTAACACTTCGAATGCAATCACCTTTTAAGATTCTTACGGGTAGCACAATGAAGAATCTTTCCGACATCGCTCTTCCCAGTATATTTTACCTTTGAATTAAGGCCTTAGAAAGGTGTCTAACGCGGCACGAATATAAATGCAGAAGGCATGCGCCCGACGGAAGAGGTTCAACGATGGATAGCCATACCGACGTCTTCAACGAAGATCTAGTGCAACTACACAGACCAATTCTCCCTTCGAGAGCTCATCTCAGATGTTCCAATCTGTAAAGCAAGGTATCCTACCGCGAATTAAAGGTTTTGTCACTTACGACCCCTCTTGTCCTGATTGCGGAAATTTTCACCCAAGCCAATAACTACGTCATAAAAACACAAGGTCCTACGCAGGCACACCTACAACAGGCTGAGGACGAAGTCTAGACCTTGGCAGAAGGAGAGAAGTCGCCTGACAAATCCCTGGCAGCTAGCACTAGGGACGGTGGCTGAAGGAGAATTGGATTGTATATTGTATCAAAGTTGTTTTAATCGACCTTATAAATCAGAGCAAAGGCACAAAAAGAAACGTTGCACTGAAGGGAGTTAGTGACGTCTCTTGAACTCTGGTCTGGGTGAGATCGCCTCCCTACTTCGATATTGTTGATTCGCTGCCCTGCAACAGCAAATGAAACGCGTATGCACAAATAGTCTCTTGAGGAAATGGTTGGGAGGGATTTGAGTGACCATAGGATTGGACTGCACTTATAGCATAAAGAAAGGGAGGGGAGCATTTTCCAAAGTATTGGCTCTTAGAGAGAGTGCACATTCGCTAAACAATTTTCTACGTCATTTAATACTATTTTTTATGGGTTTTAGCCATGCATTTTACATAGCTAGAAAGTTTTGCGACTGGAGTTTGATATTTACAATTCTTTTTGTAAACACCACTGTGTTTTATGCTTCGTATAATGTGCTTTACTCAGGCATTATTTACCTTAGCTGTTTTACTGGTTGGCTTGTGTTCAATGTTCTCGTTTGGGTCTGTTGCGCATTTGCGCTCTGGTCACGTGGGTTCATGTTAACCTATTTCTTTTTAAGTTGGTTTTAAATCAGCTATTCTTCCATTTCTTCGTGATTTTATGCGGAGGGTGATTGTGGATAAATGCCCTTTTCGTGAACTTATACTATTGATGAGAGATTCTGTGAACTTTATTCAGTATTGATTTTAGCTGTTAATGCACTACAAAACGCTGTTATTAAACTATAGTTCCTTGGTCTTGGTGTGTCCGTTTCTATAAAATCGGACTTAGTTTCGTTTGATGCTTTCGTTCTCTTGCACATTTTTAGATGTTACCTGGCTCGTTGAAGTGTTGCGGCTGCGGTGGGGGTACTTTTTGTGTCGACGAAGTATCGGGACAGTATGTTTGCGCATCTTGTTGGCAAGTCTCGGACTTTTTCGAGGGAGTTGATCAGGTAAGTTATACAGCAGACTTACTGGACATCTTTCTCGGATCTTCTCTTGACCTAGTGTTGCTGTCTTCGTCCGTATGCCAGTCTAGAAATTCTTCATCGCATCTCCGAGGCAGAATCGACAATAAATACTTAATGTTATCGTCTGTTTTGAGGTGTTTGTCCCTTTAGGTTTGGTTGCATATAACTAAAGTAGCTGAATTGCATTAAGCTATTCAGCTAGTCTTTATCTTGTTACTTCTCTGAATAGAGTCATGAATGTTCTGGTAGTCGATATGGTCTTCGGGTCGTCAGCACCGGGGATAGTTTTTCACAAAGGAGTGCTCCTTACGGTTCTGCCCTCTCGGAAGGGGAGATCCAAAATGCTTCTTGTGCGTTTGACCTCCCTATATCGGCATCGTCCACCAAGCAAAGCGGACGCAAGGCACATGGAGGTAGCAGTGCTGACCATGCAGCGACGGTGCTATCTTCAATAATAGTTAATGAGAGGCATTTTAATCGTAAAGGTCTGCGGAGTTGGCGTATGAGTGAAGCATTTACTGTAAGAAGGAATTTGGTTTCCATTTGTGACTGCTGGCATAGTGAATGTCATTATTACTCCTCCTTAAACCCAAGACTAGTTCAGCAAAAGTTTTTCCATCATGGAGTAAATCTATTCACCCTTAGTTAAGCTTAAAATCGACAGTGTTGTCATATTTTTAACGTTTTCCACTTTACGAAAGTCATTTTGATGCTCGTAGTGCAACTCCATTTTAGTCACATTATTTGCATACTACCCTAAAAATGCTGGAGTATATTATTTTTCCTTACCTTTCCCTTTTCCACTTTAACAAGCTTTTATTGCGAAATCAACTAAGGGCTCTTATTTGTGCCCATCTGACCCCTGAACCAGCTTCTTTTCCTGGCTTTGTTGATCGATTCACTTCAATTGCAAACACTCTCTGGACCAACTACCTGGGTGCTACAGGTGAGTTGGGTGGAGATCTTTGGGCCTTGTCGTTTCGTCGAATGCTAGCAGCCTTGGAATTGACTTTGGAGTCTAGAAGAGCCTACATACATCACTGCAATCCCGAGAGGAGGAGTGGAGCCAGCCAAGTGCTTCCTCGCGTTGGTAGGACAGGTGGGAAGGGTAGCCTGCACTTGACCCACATCCTGGAGTCCAATCTGGGATTTGGATTCTGTTGGATTGGTTGGGGCTCTCTGTACTGCCCAGACGAATCGGAAAACGCTAACAACCCTCTATTCCTTTTCGAAATGAAGTTAGTTATTGCTGCATTGTGCATTGATTTATCTTGGCTTGATGTGTCCATTCAATGATCTGGTTATATATGTACATTTGGTTCTAGCATTGTATCTAAATTGCGGCTTCACCTTCAACTTATTGAACAGTAAGTGGAAGGAAGGAGAGGTATTTAAACTGACAATTTCTCTCTAAAGCATGGATCAGGAAACTTCGTTTTCGGTGAAATGCTCAAGTGAAGACGATGAAGATTTGGACTCTGTGTACGAGGCACCGCCCCAAAAGCGTCCAAGGCGACTAATTTTGCTGCCGCAGGCGCAACAAGTTCCGGAGGATCAAGATGGCTTGCTTAACGATTTAGCAAACCTCTCAAAGATGTGGAAGAAGATTCTCACTGAAAACTTGTAAGCTGAGGTCTCTTCTAATCCCCTCTTTTTTAGTTGTCTGATGTTGCATCTCTATCTATGGTGCAGGGCTTGCATTTAACTTGCTTTGTTTTTTGTAGGATAAAAAAGCATCCCAGAAGCGAAATATTTTGGCACGGGCATTTGGGTAAAAACAGGTCGAATTGGTTACTTGAATACAACCTGGGTATACTATTCCTTGCGGCCTTTCTCACTTTGACTGTTATAAACTCAAGGAAGATACCAATCTGTCGGCATGACTTCTTAACTCTGCATGACCTATCATGTCTCTGTCAAGACAGGGATAAATTTCCCTACTTGCTGGTATATGATTATTTCCCGAACCTACACGCAGTCCTTTTACACTAGCTGAATACTAGCAATATCTTTGATATGCATTTTATAGGCAGATCGGTGGGTGTCAAACCATTTTGCTTCATTCAATCCCAATATCCAGAAATCTCTTAAAAGACCTTTGATGCCTGATCCTCTCGTTCTTGCTGGTGTCACTGTTCACCTCATAAATATGCTTGGCATCACGGAACGGCCGAGGTAAGCACCAGCTAAGACAGGTAGGATCGTGCAAACACATGAAACCACACCAATCATCCGCTTTTTAACATTCAGACTTCCATTGTGCTCACTTGTGCATCGGTTGCTGCGAAAAATGACGTTTCCTCCTGAGGCTCACCAAATAGCCAATTCTTTGGTTAAAAGGTTGGCTCGGTGTGTGGAAAATAATGCTGCCGAGAGGAAGGCTGGAATGCACTACTTTCTTCCTCTTCAGCGCTACCTTCGTGGAGAAGTTTTTGCCATGGCCATAGTCACCATAACTGGACGTCTGCTCTTTAAGTTGGATGGCGACTTTGAGGTATGTGGGGAAAGATTTGCCTGTTAAACTGTAAATTACTAGTGCACCATCCTGCCTTAATAGTTTCTGGCGCAATTGATGCATTCAACATTGGAATCTCCGAAATTGAAAATAATAATCCCTTCAGACATACCTAGTAGAGGCATCCTTAAATCGTGGTTCCTGTTCCAGATTGGGCTAGTAGTGTACAAGCTTGTCAGCGATCCTATATTCCTGGATTTTGGATTTTTTT
The DNA here is from genome assembly GCA_900622495.1 of Hydatigera taeniaeformis. NCBI lineage: Eukaryota > Metazoa > Platyhelminthes > Cestoda > Cyclophyllidea > Taeniidae > Hydatigera > Hydatigera taeniaeformis. Next base: position 19,760 of record UYWX01000008.1, read on the forward strand.
TAGCATAGATGGAGTAAAGTAGCGCGTTTTCTCGCCAAACATCCTCAAGAAACTGCGCTTCTTGAGGAGGTGCTTAGTGAGGGTGCGCAAACGGGACCAAAGTGTCGTACTGTGCCCTTTGATTGGTCTAGCTGGGTATGCAGGCTTCCCAATGGTCCCCCAAGTCTTCGCAGGCTGCGTTCTCGCTTCTCCAACGGCGATGCGCCCCTCAACGCAGCGCTAACCCATTCCCATTTAGTACGGACGGCAAGGAATACTAAGGAGTTTTTGGGTACGGCGTCCTCCTTCGATCCTCAAGTTGATGAAGGGTGGGGTGAAAAGCACGGCAGTGCTAGATGTCACGGTTCGGCAAGTTGGTCTGCGTTGTCGTTTTGATTTGGGTAGCGTGCTTTCTAAGCTACAGAGTTCAAACTTTTTTGCATTTAAGAAAGTAACGAAGCTAAACCTGACGAAGTCACTCATGCAGTTGATTGGCCACTCCTTTACAACGAATGATAGTATTGAAATGCCTCGGAGAGACACGGAACTCCAATCACTACCCTGTAAATCATGCGCCCACAGCAAAAAACATGCGATTTTCTGGAGAGCTAGCGATCAGGTGGAAGATGCCAAGTGGGCCGACCAGAACTGTGATGCTCTTGTACGAGCTTACCGGTTTATTCAACAGAAGAAGATACCAGCCTCGGAACTGTTGAACAAGGTACATCCGCCTACGTCAAAATTCGACGACATTCGCATGGTGAGTCGACCACTCTCCTCCTAATACCACACTTTCTGAATTACCTGTATTCCTCTGTTAGGAGTGGCTGCGCGTTCTGGAGAGCTTCGATTCATATGATCCTATTAGCGGAATCGACTTTACCGTGGACTTAGACAAGACCTCATCTCCAACTGCCCCACCGCCGACGGTAATGAAATTCGCCAGAGACTATAAGGAACAGGTACTGGACTTTCTTTCGGGAAAGAATGTCATCTCCAGCGCTGCTACTAACGATTCGACCGCTCATACAGAGGCTAGCAGTTTGGCCAATGCGTCCCTGCATTGGTTTCTCAAAACGGCTAGTTCAATGTGTGGAGCGAAATTGCCCCAGCTTCTAAGGGAGATCGAGTGTATTGAACACCTTCTCGGATGGTGGCCTGGCGAAGCACTGAAAAGCCAGACAAAGCTACGGAACCTAGCCCTTGCCTTTCACTTTGACTATACTGTATGCGAATGACAAAGCTTAATCTTGCGTCATTACCCCTTTTACCGTGGTGCACAAAGCAGTATTGGTCATCTATGCAAATGTCTTTCGATAAGAGGAAAATCATGGACAAAATTTTTACATGGATATACGCGCAATAAAACAGTACGTGTCACAGGATGTCTGAAACAGCGTGTGGCCACGAGTCGTGCTCAGGGGCGTAGGTGAACTGAGGTGTTCCGACCGTCGTCAAGGCGGATGAGGGCCGTCTGAGAGTCGTCGCTAGCGGCACTGCCGCTTCGACTGAGTGGAGTACGAAGAAGACCAACCGCACCGCAAGAGGAGTTGGTGTCATTAATAGCATTTGTTCCCGAGGTCGTGGCTCTCATTTCAATTAGTTCCGATTGAGTTGACTGCACTGCTGTCGAAGCTGAAGGCACTTTTCGGCGTTTATGTGGCGTCTTAGTCGACTTGTTTGGCGAATCAGCAGTACGGAGCGGGGCCTTAACCACAACACTTTAGAAAGGCATCATTATTGTTATTATGTAAAATTAGACCAAATGCACTGTTTGAGAATGGGATACGCACGCTTTTAAGAGCTGGTCGTGGATCTCAAGGAAATGAAGATAGTCGGCGTCGGTGTAAGCCTGGAATACATAACATCACATAGTCAGGCGAACTGTTTACTACAGAAAAAAGACCTACTCCGGGGTCATACCGAGCCCGACTATAAAATTCACAGTAAGTGTCGACAAGAGCACGGTCAGGCCTCGGGTCCATCGCCTGCGAGGAGGCAATCAGTAAGAAATCTTTAACACTTCTGAAAGGGGGTGCCTCAAGGGCGGGATAGGAGGCTAGGATTTTCTCCTCTGAAATCAAGTCAAAGAAATCGCATACTCAGATCGATGAATAAATCCACAGTGTTTGCTCGGAATTGAAATCCCAGATTCCCTTAAAAATAAGTATGGACAAAGGAAGCACTTTCAGGAGTATTGTTTTGTTTATCTGGGTCTAACGGGGAAAACACCCTGGGTTCTGACCGAACCTTAACAGTAGCATTTATCTTTGCGTTTATCAACTCCTTCAAGAACTGTCATAAAAAGAGAGAAAAAATGCGCAAACTTTAGGGGCGCCATTCCCAACAGGCGTATAGACGACTCTACCAATGCGACTCTTTCTCCTCGCAATGCTGCGTTTAATAAATATGAAGAACCCTAAAACAATAGCAACTGCAAAAGCAACTAAAAGCAAGAACAGGGATAGCGCGATAGTCTGACCCGACATCACGAGTCCCACAAATTTCACTAGGACTCTCCACCAGCTAAAACAATCGATCAATAAACTAAATTAAACTAGTCAGTAAATGAAACCACTTGTAATAAAAGGCTCAAATTTGTAACTTTCAAAGACAAAAGGATGTATATGTGGTAATCTTGCAAAGTTTCACATTTGCAAGCCTCATTATTAGAAATTGTTGTTAGACGAGTTTCTTTACCCATAATACATATACTCAGATTATATTGAGGCAACATTGGTAGTTATATTTCTTGTATATTTTTTAGTGTTTGTCTTCACACTTCATCGATCATTGCCCACTCACTCAGCTTCTTCGACCTCCCATAAGGACAATTTAAACCACCGCGACTTTTCAACGTCTTTATTGATAGGAGACTACACGGTGCTTGAAATGAATGCACATATTTTGGCAATAGATGTAGTTGTAGCATCTCGAGGCTTTCCATAGGGCAAAAGAAGGCATAAGTATGGGTGAATAAATGTATTCGGAAAACGAGAGGATAAACGGGCCTGAGCATGGCCTGAAAGCCAGCCCACGAGTACAAGGACCAGACAAATCCTTAATTGGCCGCAGAACGTCAGGCAGCCACATAGACGAAGCATTACACTGCCCCTCTCTCCTTTTGAGCGACGTCCTCGGCTCTCCCCTTTGGCACACCTCCCGCGCCAGTCATCACAACACATTCGGTACTACACGAAAGCACCCACGAGCCAACCGCGCCAGTCGACAGACAACACGAGACTGAGAAACCGTTCCTGGTCTCCTCGGCAGCTTCAACTGGATCTGGAGTTACGTTCTGTCTGACAACCAGATTCAGGGCCGCATACAACTGTTGACCATCAATTGCTTCCAGGATTAGACGGTGTAACTCTGGTCTAAAACAGATATGTTACAGAGCAAAAGGGGTTGAGCCACTGTCCCGCATATAAGGAGGACCGAGGTGTCATTTCCAACACCTAAACACGGATTTTGTAGGAGAACTTCCAACACGAAACTTTTCCAGATAGTTCACGACGGTGTCGCTTAAGTTGTTAATAGCTTGTCCGTGGAACACGGGAATAAGACGAAACCAAATGCAGACGTCTGTATCAACCCAATAGTTGTGAAGAATTCAGAGATTTTCCGCCACTCATGCAAATGCGTCTCCTTCAATTCACGTTCCTTTTCTGCCTATATTTTCATCTACCACACTTCGATAGAGTCAGACTTCCTACTACGCATGTATAGCTCATGATTGCCAGTGCACAACGCCAAAATGCGCTTACTACTCTTAGATTTTCTCACTAAAAATAGAATTCCTTTGCAGTTTTGTCTGCTGATTGGCTTATAATTGGATGTCGGTAAGACAGCAATGTCTGTTGAGCAAAAGAATGTACCGGATACTATGTCGCTTTCAACAAACCACCAAGGAAGAACAAGCCGCAGGGAGAGTCCTCACTTCGGTTGTAGCAGAAGGTGTTCAAAAGCACTTAATACCTAAAAGTCGTCAAAAAATGTCGGGTTCGCTTTCCGCTGCCACCAGTGTGGCGTCCCGAGGCTTCCCATAGGGTGGAAGAAGACATAAGTGAGGGAAAATAAGTGTATCCGGAAAACGACAGGTTAAATGGGCCTGAGCATGGCCCGAAAGCCAGCTCACGAGTATAAGGGCAGACAGATTCTAAAGTGACCTCCAAACGTCAGGTAGTCACATAAACAAAGCATTACAGTAGTACCCTGAGACTTTGTAAAAGGGTAGAAGGCACAGCATTGGGCACAATACAAGTATTCTTCAAGAAGTAGGGATGGAATTTGACTGGGCCTGAAGGCCAGTCCACTAGTATAAGGGCAAAACAAGTGCCAAAGTGTCCGCCAAACATTAGATTGTCACATAAACAGAGCATTACCCTGACCCTCTTTTCTTTTGAGTAACGTTCTTGGCAGTCCCTATGGTACAAATCCAGCTCCAGCCAGGACAACAAACTCGGTGCTACAAGGTTACACTCATGAGCCACCCGCGCCAATCATCAGCTACCATAAGACTGAGAGGCTATAATTTGCATTATCTGTGCCTGTAAATGGACCTAAAATTGAGTCCAGTCTGATAGCAGGAACCAAGACTGCATAAATCTGTCGGTCAATAATTACTTTGAGGACTGGTTGGTGGAATGTTGGTCTAAGGCAAATTTTAAACAAGGAAGACGGGATTAGACATAGCCTAGACGAATCAAAATGGGTCGGAAGCATTACAACACAATGTTGCAAAATGATGGCACCGTTTAGCTCCACCTTGTCTCCGTGCTCGACAGGCAGGCTATTAACAACTTAAGCGACACCGTCGTGAACTATCTGGAAAAGTTTCGTGTTGGAAGTTCTCCTACAAAATCCGTGTTTAGGTGTTGGAAATGACACCTCGGTCCTCCTTATATGCGGGACAGTGGCTCAACCCCTTTTGCTCTGTAACATATCTGTTTTAGACCAGAGTTACACCGTCTAATCCTGGAAGCAATTGATGGTCAACAGTTGTATGCGGCCCTGAATCTGGTTGTCAGACAGAACGTAACTCCAGATCCAGTTGAAGCTGCCGAGGAGACCAGGAACGGTTTCTCAGTCTCGTGTTGTCTGTCGACTGGCGCGGTTGGCTCGTGGGTGCTTTCGTGTAGTACCGAATGTGTTGTGATGACTGGCGCGGGAGGTGTGCCAAAGGGGAGAGCCGAGGACGTCGCTCAAAAGGAGAGAGGGGCAGTGTAATGCTTCGTCTATGTGGCTGCCTGACGTTCTGCGGCCAATTAAGGATTTGTCTGGTCCTTGTACTCGTGGGCTGGCTTTCAGGCCATGCTCGGGCCCACTTGCTGTGTCCTCTTTGGAGTACATATATCCAGCATCACTTACTGTCTTCTACTCGGTGAGGAGTCTCAGGACGCTGCAAATGTAAATGCGTAAGTTTATGTCAGAAACAGTAAGTACTAAATTGGAAGTGGTTAAACTAATCAAGTTTGCTATTCACTGCGGTCAGTGTAGCGTTCCGTGACTTCCGACTAGAATGAAGAAAGCATTTGCTTGAACCGAATACGTGTACTCTAAGAGGAGAAGGAGAGATTGGCCTTGACTTGATCCGAAAGGAAGCCCACGCAAACAAGCTCAAGGCAAATGCGAAAGTAACCACCGGGCATCAAATGGCCACACAAACAAATTATTATTGTTATTATAGGTTTTGCCATGGATCTGAGGCCGGCCCACTTGTAAGAGACAATATAGTCATATAGTCATATTTCTCCTCCTACTTCTCGTCAAATTTCTGCCCTATCTTAGGGACACCCATCGCCCCTGCAGTGGCATGGCGGCAAAATGTACCCCTACACACGCATATACGTGGATGAGTGCATGCCCGTTGTGAACCTGCTGTGTAAATCCTGATTGCCAATCTCGGTTTCACTCAATTCAATGACTTCTCTTTCTTTGTCGATTAGGTAGGCATCTGGGCCACGACAGTAACTCCATTATTATTCTGCTTTCTGAATACATATACATCCTGTCCGAATATTATGTTTTCTATTGTGTTTTCATTGTCTCAGGTCTGTAAACGAAGTGGTTAACTTTGTTCAACTGTAGTCCCTTTAAGGGCATTTGTATAATTTGCACCTCCTTAATTTGCTAGCTAGCTCAAAAAGTTAAGCCCATCTCAGACGCATACTTTTATTTGACCGAATTCTCTTTCCGTGGTATAAACTTTGCTCTGCAGCACGCTTTTTTGCACCCTCTTTTCTCCAATTACCTAGACACCTTATCGCTGCCACAAGGTTTCAAATGCTGTCATGCCTCGTCTGAAAAGTACACTTGAGGTGACATTAGCATTCCAGGTCTATTCGTGCACAGATTAATTTTAAGCGGCGCTTTGTCAACGTTTAGGAGAATCATTATGGCTGTGTATTAGTGAAATTTTGATTGCCTTTGCCATGGTCACATTCGGTAGCCTAAACATGGGCTTCATCGGTTTATCTATCACTTGCATCTTGCACATTTGGCCTTCTCCTATACTGAAGTCTGACGTGTGTTGATTATGTCGTTTCGTATCAAATTGTTAGGGTCAGCGTACAACGCAAATGCCACGTTGCGAAACGATAGCATCAACTTTGGAGATTGTTGTGCCTGTGATTCGCCAAGCCACGATCTTGCTTCATAGTTCGTGAGGTTTGCCTTTTTCCAGCCCATGTTACTACGGCATGGAACCCTCGTGATGTCAGTAGCATCTAGTTTTCCGCTATTACGCTCTACTTCCCGCTACGAATGTCCCAGAGCCTGCGAAAGCTCTGGCGGCAACTCTGCAGTGGGTGGATGCATCAATTCTCACCCTCACGGAAGTGTGTTTGCACATCTGTAAATTGCGCTTTTATGTACGCAAATATGCTCAAGATTTTCCACAATCAACATGCCTTTGTTACATAAACGAATGCAACTTTGACAATCTGATGCGCTTAGGACGCCAAAAAGGCATGACTTTGGCTGCATACAGAAAAGTAATCCAGCAGAAAGCGCATAGCAAGGTAAAGATAATTTAAAATAGTTTATAAACTGCTGTTAATGGACTAAATAAGCTGGACTACGGGACAAAATGAAGCTGGTGGTTACACAGGCTCTATGCGGGCAAACCACGTGGACTGAGTTGACACGCTCGAGCACAGCAACCCGTTGAGGAACGAGGAATCACAATGCCGCAGTGGCAGTGTCGCAAATGCATCTGTGAGTGTTCCCACTGACCAATTGTCTCAAGTCTATGTGCTGTCAGTGCTCATTACTTCCAATCGCGTTACACTGTCAATGCAGTAAACATTATCTAGAAAAGTTCGGTTCAATTGTTCCACTTTCATATGGATGCAGCAACAATGCAAGAAATTGCGGAAGTAAATACAGAGAAGGAAGAAGGAATGGAGCAAGTACGAAAAATGTGCTATAGAAGACAATGTCTCCTGCCTAGCCTAATTATATTCTGCACGGCCATCTACGAAATTGCTGAGGCGCTGCTCAAAACCTCAACTCGTCTCCATATCCTTCGTCTTTCTTGCCTCTACGTTACACAAGACTCCAAATTGTGCAGTCACGAACCAAATAAAACCATGGATGTAGAAGTTGATGGACGTATTCAGAGCGTGGCCGCACCCTACATTATCAGTTACACTGTGCTACTGAATGGACCTGCGACAATTTCCTGCCTCTTCCTTGGCTCGTGGTCGGATCACCACGGTAGAAAGAAAGTATTGATGCTTTCGCTTGTGGGCCAAATCCTTGCCTGCGTCTCTTGTAGCGTTTCTTATCTACCAGGGGTGGGCCACATTCCAGGAGGCACATTGTGCCTCCTAATCGGAGTTCTCATTTACGGCGCATGCGGTAAAAGCACCGTTTTCCTGATCGGTGCAAGCAGCTACGTGACGGACTGCAGCACGAAGGAGCGGCGCACTCGCCTACTCAGTCGCCTCATCGGTGTGGGTTTCTTTGGCAACTGCATTGGCTATGCATTCGTTTCTATTTTTATCACTTTTCAATGGATTTTAATGGCAGTCAGCATTACCGCTGTAGTCCTTTTTGTAGCCATACTCCTTTTCGTCAAAGAAACCGTCATATACGACCCACATAAGATAATGAATGAGCAAGTTATAAAAGCCCATGTCCCAGCTAAAGACGTTGAGGTCATGGAAGAAGAAGAAGAAGAAGAAAGGAAAAACCGGGTAGAGAAGAATGAATCCTACCCGAGGACCGATGATTGTGAGAACGCAATGCTTGTTCCTATGGAAAGGAGAGAGCCTACTGGATTGTGTTTTACAGTAGCTCATATTGCGTATTTTTTATTGAGGAAGCGTGATCGATGCGATCGGGTGCACATAATCACACTCCTCCTCTGCTGTTTCATCAGCCACATGGTGAAGGTAGGTGAGAACGATGCAATGCTGCTCTACGTGACCCGCGAGGGAGTTGGCTGGAATGACAAGATTTACGGGGCCTACCTGAGTGCCAACTACGTAGCGATGTCTCTCCAGTTGCTAGTGGTTTACCCACTGTTAGAGCGGCTCTTCAATCCCTCTGATGAAACTTGCATCATCTTTGGAGCTTCAGTCAGGATTTTGACATTCGCAGCCACTGGTTTGACCAATAAAACCTCCCTCCTCTTTGCTTACGGCCTTCTTGGCTCCTTTGGAGCTTTTGTAACCTGTGCTGGACGTTCTAGTTTAACAAAACTGACATCAGAGGAGGAGGTTGGTACAATGCTTGCGCTGACGAGCTTTCTGGAGGTCCTTTCAGCAACCATTGGCTCCAGCTTATTTACAGAAGTCTTTGTCGTCACCCGAGAATATTTTACCGGAACCGTCTTCTTCATTCTTGCTGCTTTGCAAGGTGGCATTTTAATGAGTGTTCTTTGTTCCCGATATTTTGATAATAAATCGCGCTCTCATACTGAGGCATAGAAATGTTTTATGCATTTTTTGCAAGCCGACTTTGTGGTGAGGAATTGTGCAGTCACTATTTGATGCAGAAACGAGTAAGAGGGTGAGCTTTCAACCAAAGTCCTGCCCATCTGTTTTGATTTTGGTGCTCAAAATAAGCTCTCTAAATTCCAGAGCCATGGAGATGATTGGGTCATCATGATTATGGGAATTGCCTCTATTAGGTTTGCTTGACCTATTCAGTAAACCAAACAAAGGCCGCACAAATTCTACATTTTACCAACAAAAATATAATACTTTGTTTGGCTGTCCGTGACCGCCTTGCTTCTGTCGAGTGGTTGTGTCAAAGCCTCACCTCTTCCCTTCTCATCCATGCACGTGTTTAATCATGCGCCATGCCTTCCATTACTTAAAGAGAAGCCTTGAAACTACTGGCAATATTCCGTTCAAAAACAGCTTCTTCAAAGCATTTTTTGATAAAACCACTCAGATCAAGCGACTAGATGGATTTTCATAACCTAAAAGTGAAATCCTACCCTACAAACTCCCTGTCCTCTTTTCATTTGGTCCCAAGACTAGAAGTGTTAGCCAGGAAGGCAGAAGACTGACAAGTCCTCATCACCCATAGTAAATCATTCGAGTTGTACCGCAGTGTCCCTTTCACCCATTTATCACTTTTGCACAAAAAAACTCGTCCTCTTTTTTGGGTTGTTAATCTCTCAGCAGTGGAGCGCATCTTTACAAGCAAGAGCGGCACCACGATTCCCTCAAGTTAATTGACAGGATTACCACATAATTATAAATAAATGTGGCTGGGTTTTGGGATGCAGCTAAAGAAAAATTCTTTTACATGATAATGGTGTGAGCATCTCCAGGCTTTGTTGTCGTTTATGGAAAGAGCTGGCTAATTCCACGAAGCACCCCAAATGGCAGCTTTTGTCCTCCCATCTGATTAACCCACATAATGGGCTACCCATTTTAGCAAAGAATTATATGAAAGTTCAAAGACATCACATTATACCAATTTTCTTGGATAAACACACAACTACGAAGGAGATCGCATTCCCATTATTTGTGTGACTAAGCAAAACTGCAACTACTGCTGAGATTAACTTATTTTTAGCTATTAAGAAGAGCCCTCGGAGCCACCATTCAGAATATTCGATTGAGTAACATCGAATTTCCTTTTACACCTCTCCTTATCCGTATTTTAATCATTTTACTGGAGTTATTGCATCATCGTATGAATAGGGATGATCGACTCCTCACCGGCTTGGCTAAAAAGGCGCTAGCCAACGAGCACAATTGGAAGTGTGTTTGTGCAATTCTGTTGAGACCAGATGGACTTGAGAGCCTAATTAACAGCCCTTGAATTGCTGAATTGCCCGAATGCGGAAAAAAACTTTATTCATTGACTGAGGGGTGTGTCTACCGGAGGAAACAGGCAAGGGTGTGTGATTTCTCGTGCACTTCAGAAAAACATGCATTGTCAGGGTGTGTCAGTGGTTTTTCACAGCCCATTTACATTCAGGCGACCAGTCTGGTGGACTGGCTTGGGTGGGGTGCGAACAGCACGATGTGCAAGCATCGTAAGCCGTTTCCACCGTCTTGGAGATTTTATGGCGACGATGGGGCTCTTAAGCTATATTCCTCCTTTTAACACTAAAGCAAATTCAAAATTTTCGAAGCAATTTAATTCTCGTTGGTATGGCAGTAGTGTACCATGAGAATTTGGACATAATGGCTTAGGGTCCCTAGATCACAAAAATCGCTACGTGATTCAGTGTTTCAGCCAGCGAGGTCTATGGATAGGCTCATATTTTGCACTTTGATTGGAAACAGCGGCTCAGTTGGCTGAAATGTGAGCTCGAAAGTGCTCTGATCACTTGAGTTTTCGATGATACGGTACGCCCTTGGACCACTTTTACTGCATTGCTTTTTGGAAATCACCCTTTTCACCATACTTAAGCTACTTGCATCCCTTAATTATGATTTGTCCGAGTGGAGAATCGTCCATAGATGTTCCAGACTACCATATCTTGAACTAGTTGAGCTCATTACTGTCCTCATTTTGCTCCCTTTTATTTCCTTGAAGCATAATTTAGGTACATACACATGTACATAAAATGTTGCAGGGCCTCGTGAGTCTTTCAGATAGACCTGCAGTCCTACCTATATATGTGGACACGAATTCCTCGTCCAAATTCAAAGCTACACAAGGAATATGCCGTTGTATGCCTTGTACAACAGTCTAGTCGATTGGAGGCATATTCTCCGGTCGAGTAACGCAGCCATAGATTCTTCTGGCGTAAGCTCAATGCTTAAGTAAAACTAAGGAAAATAATTTGCTGTTTATTGTTGGCTTCCTTTGATCTAACCATCTGGACATCGTAATAAATGCATAGACCTTATGCAAGTCATAACATGTGCGTTCAGGGAATAGCAATGCAAGCGAGACCTGAAGTAAATTACTTCGCAATGTTGAGTGCTAATTTACTAACTCCCTCAAATGGTAGAACAATAGGGGACGCCTTGCTGAAGGATAAGTGCAAATTTAGCCAATGGAAAGCGGGCGACATTTAAAATTGTAGTAATTCAGTCGAATTTCTCCATATTGTACTAACAATTAGCTTGACGGTAACTACTTTCAAGGAGTTAGCCGATGCCAGTTGCATGGCTCCTGCACCGAGTTATATGGTGTGTGCTCTCGCATCCCTGCGCAGTGTCACTTACAAGTCTGGAAAAGGTAAGTCCGGGATAACAGTGAGTTTCATCATTCACAAATAAGTTGTTTTGGAATGCAAGTAAAGAGCGCCATAAATACCTAACTCCAGTACAATGAGTACTTAAATCTTTTCAAATTCTTTTGCAGCAAAATCTTATAAAAACTATAACCTCTTTAATCGTAGAAACTGGTTCTCAGATAAATCCGCATTGGAGAGACGCCGATATTACAGTCGCATACACGTTGGTTGCGTTACCAACAATGGTGCCATCATTGGGACTGTGTGCGAAAAAAAATGGATTCAATTTTTAAATGGTGTTGAAATGTCGAAAGCATTGACGACATCATGATTTTTCAGAGCGAGAGAACGCTCCCATCCTCTTAGCCAATCAAAATTTACGCTTGCTATGATTGGTAATCGACACGCAGATTTAGACAAAAATTGCATCCTAAAAGTTTGTTCACTAAGACCCAAAATGTTCCAAAAGATTCTGCCGAACCTTGTGATATTCATTTTTTCAATCTACAAGATTACTGAAACTCTCCTTCAAACATCAACCCGACTACAAGTCTACCATCTAGTTTGTGCCTATGTAACACAAACTGACACGTGGGACTTGAAGTCAGTATGCTATTCCTTTGTTGAGTCTGACACCACACCGGAACGACTGGACCAACCAATTCAGAGACAGGCTGCACCCTTCATTATCGGGTATCGCATTCTCCTTAACCTACCCGCTATGTTTGTTTGTCTCGTTCTAGGTAGCTGGTCTGATCAAAATGGACGCAAGGGTCCAATGATACTGCCGATAATTGGCGCCTGCTTAGCTTGCTGTGTCTTCGGGATCAGTCTCATACCAGGCTATTCATCGATTCCTTTCCAAATGGCATGGCTTCTTGCCGGTGCCCTTCTCTATGGACTTTGTGGCAAGAGCAATGCTCTAGGCATGGGAGCTCACAGCTATATTACCGACTGCAGCACGGAAGGAGAACGAACCACTCGCATCAGCCGACTTTTGGGGACAAATTTTGTCGGACTCTGCATTGGTTCGTTGCTAGTCACAGTTTTCTATTATTTTTCTTCCTATGGTTGGGTTCTCCTCTTTGCCACGGCCCTCAATTTAAGCATACTAAGTCTACTCGTCCTCCTGGTAAAGGATAGTGTCGTCAATAACTCCTCAGAATCCCCTTCAGATAACTATGGGTCACTATGCATGCTGGAATACCGAAAACAAAAGCAACAGATAAGATATGAAGAGGAGTTGAATGAGGGAAATGTCCTCAAGTCAGAAGGAGAGAAGGAAAAGAAGTATTGCTGCTGTCAGACTGTTAGAACATCACTTAAAGAATCTTGGGATTATATTATAAAGGTAAGACCCAATGGACGCCACGTCTACATTCGTATTCTGCTCGGTGCAGTGCTATTCAACCAAGTTACAAAGGCCGGAGAACAAGACAGCCTTCTACTTTTTGTGGTACGCCAAGGTGTGGGCTGGTCGGACGGAATTTATGGCGCTTACCTGGCTACATACTATGCTTCCATGGCTTTAAATCTAATCTTGATCTTCCCCATAGTTGAGCATTTATTTCGACCTTCCGACATAAGTCTCATTCTTTTCGGCTTGGCAATGAAGACAGTCCGATTGTTGGGCACAGCATTGACGACTAACACCGTGTTGATTTTTGTCCTCGCTGTGCTCGGTTCCCCTGCAGGCTACATAATTTCGGCTCTTCGTTCGCTGATCACGAAACTAGTGGATTCAGGAGAAGTTGGGACCAGTTTTGCAATCATGTCAGTCTTTGAGACACTTGCCAACCTTTTTGGCTCTATAGTTTTTACATCGGTATATGCTGCTACTGTGACGGTATTCCCCGGGACTGTATTCGTCATCGACGCCTGTTTACACGTTGGAATGTTCGCACTCATGATCTGGCTTGGATGGAGGCTGAGAACAATATCCACCTCAGAATGAAGATGCGGCAAACGCACTGACAACGGTTCATGTCAATACCATTACGTATTTGCAACACGATTTACATTTGCGATAAAAAATGCCCCTTTTCCTTACACCGGTTAGACCGATTTCCTACTAATTTATTTGCCTCGAGAAACCATGCATTACTCAAAAGAGCAATGAAATTCCTGAGTTCGCCCTGGATCGTGGTATGCGCATTAGCACCAACAAGGAAACAACGCCTACTAGATCACTTGCAGCTACATTGGCTAAGTAATGCACCACAATCCCACCCTTAAGACCATCCCAACTGGTACATTATGAAGGCAGCGTAGGTCGGTCCAAAATTCACGATGGCAAAGTTCGGGACACAGCACTACGCACAAAACGGAAAACGCTCATAATCGAGCAGTTTAAGCGAAGTTGGAGGAGTAAATGCACTGCCAGAGCAGTTGGTCAGATCCTCCTTTGGATAATCGCTTCCGGTCCTTGCAATCATGCCCCCACTCGTAATGTGGCCACTATCGAGGCAGCTAACCCACGCCGCACACGAACCTCACAATTTGTACTTATCTCACAAAACCAATGCCACTGAACACAACATAAGATGTCACAGATACGTGCTTATAATCACAGAAGAGTTCTGCCGACTTCGGATATGAATTCAACGCTAAAAGCACACCAATCTAGCCCTTTTAGCAATAAGTGTAGTAAATCAACCAAGTAGAGGGTTGTACAGAAAGATTGTATTCCATTATTGAGTAAAAACAGGACTGGATTGAATTATTCATCTTCCTCGTCATCTATGGAGTGACTAGATCGAGGCGTCCTATGATGATCCGGTGTTTGCCATGGTTGGTAGCCTAAAGAAAGATAAGACAAGAAGTAACTACAGTAGAGAAAACTGAAGCTGAAAGAAAACGTTTTTAGAGTAACCCATCTTTGGAGATCCTATTGTTCCGTTATATAAAGTCATCCAACTGGGGAGCTAAGTGGCATAAAAATGCATCAGCACCAGCGTGCCTGCAACAACCCACCTGGTGTATTTTGACCATCCTCATTCATGAAGTGAGCGGGAGTTGCCATGTTGGGATTGAAAGCGTACGGTAGAGGTGTCGCATCGGCACGAGGAGTCATGCTCGGCGCGTGAGGTGTCATCGATCCAGCCTAAAAAAGCACACTTATGAGTGGCAACCCTTCCAAAGGAGATGTTTTGACCTTTCAGTAATGAATAGCCCCCGAGAATTAAAGGTACCACTTTTGGCGTTTGTAACAGTAGAGTGAGTAAAAGGACCAGATTTCCCTACTTTAAGAACGAGCACAGTTAGGCGCGCATTACAATTACCACATCCAGGGCCTAAAGATGCAAGATTTAGATTACTAGGTCGTTGCTACATCCAGCCTTAGCAAATTGCGCCTCGATCAGTTGGGGATTAGCGAGCTCGTTAAAGCGCTCGATTTATGAATTCAAGATCTAAGTTCGTAACAAAGTGCTGCAACTCGAAAATACCGGTGTTGCACTCCGAGGCTAAAAACTGCCTTTAACTCCGCTGAACAAGGTTCATCTATTCTGCCTACATAGCAACTCATTTTTAAGATAATACACAGTTCTCTCTAAAAGATCAACAAAGTTTTCATTCTCCTTATCTTGTGGTGATACTGGGCACCCTAAGTGCAACTCGACGGCTGCCCACCTTGATTTAATGATGATAGCGTTGACAATTAGGCTATTCGATAAATTAATTCATGATCACTCTCCTTAACATCATTCAAGAGTTATTTATCGATATACACGTCTGAAAGTCAAAAGAATGGGACAAAATGAAGGAGCATGGAAGACGTACCATGGGTGTGCGAGCCTCGCGAACGGAGGTGGCTCTCGGAGTGGGCACAGAGGCGCCTAGTTGATCAGCAATAATGTGGCCAGAGCTATCTAGTAGACCAACGTTCTGACGCAGAACGTGCACCTTCTTAAACTGAGAATGTAGTTCCAACAGCACCTCACTCGATGTGGCATCGCAGATTATGCCCGTCAAGCCTTTTAAAGTACCCTGAAAACAAATCAACAATGCACAAAGAACTAGCTGTAAGCACTATTAAAACAAAATGAACAACATCGTACCTAAAGTCTATCCACTTACCCATCAATCGGATTAATTGATGAAGTATGTTACGTCGGCGGCATCAAAATAATAGTAAAGCTAATGTCAAGGCCCAGTAGGTGGTTGGTATCAACTCACAGCAACTATACGAGCCGTCTTGCCAACGATGGACCTGTCGAACTGATTAGAGCCTCTGGGGTTGTAGCTACGCTGGCCAGAGAGAAGCTGAACGGCAGGGGGACGAGTCGAGTGCGAAAGCGACAAGGCTCCACCATCCTTTCTGTTCCCTGCACCTCCAACCTGTGCCAACTGGCGCGATTTGGATACCAAGATTCCGGCGTTCTCCACATGTGTTCGACAGTACACAAATACCCATGATCGATAAATGTATCTGATTTCGCCAACTATACCAGTGTATGGCTTTTCAAGGAAACGTACACTATCTTTGATCTAAAAGAGCGCGAAGGTCCTAAATCCTGTGGCATGAGTAAGCAAACGGCCAAACTATTTGCACATTTTCTAACCTCCGGACTAATAAAGGCAGGTTGGTGATACAAGTTTTGATTTACCAGCACATTATTCACGCATAAAACTAAAGCTAATAGCAAATACTGGATCCATAAAAGATACAGGGAAATAAGATGCAAGGTTTTCGGCAAAGTATTGAAAAATCCTATGAATGACTGGAGAGAAGTACCATGACCAAAAATCGTGTCAATAACAATGACAAGAGTGATAAACTATTTGAGCGCATCACCTGAATAACGTTCCCATTGCGATCAAGGGCCTGAGGTTGAACACCGCGTGGACCACCGAATTTCATAACACGCAGAGCAGTATTGGCTTTAACTGTAACTACTTTACCGAGGCATGTGAGGATGGAGATGCTCTCCCTATCAACTTGAGTTACCACGCCAAAGTTGTGTGAATCGATTTGCACAAAATCCATCAACTGGACGCCATCGGGTTGGCCACCATCCGAAGGAACCCCTCGATCCTGCCACAGACGGAGATCTTTTGGAGCGACACGGATCTCAGACATACCTCTGTCTGGGAGGACCATGCACAAATTTGGCTCATAGACGAGCAACAATCCCGTTTCATTCTCATAACGACCGTGAATGACCTAGACGATAGGAGAGACGCCATTTAGTACAACTGAGAGGAGAGCACATTACCGACCTAGAAAATAAACGTACCTTAACACGGTCCCCTTGTTCAAAATACTTCCTTAATTCTGTTGGATTAAAGGGAATTGGCTCTTTTAGATCGTGATGACTGGGTTGTACGATAACTCTATCGTCGACTTCCACGGACAGCACTGTGCCTCTGAGGTTTTTTAGTTCACCATCACAGACCTCAATAATATCGCCAGGCATGAACCCGTGGCCCGACGAAATGACCTCACCATTTGCACCCAGCTTGGTGGAGGCACCCTTATTAGCCATGGTTGCGGCAGCAGCCGCCAGCTCTGCACCATCAGGCAGTTGGTTGAACCGTTCTAACTCACTCAAGGTCGGTCGAATTCCATCAGCAATCTAGTGGTCGAACCACGAGTATTTGAAAAGGTATTTTAAATATGCTAAGAGAACCACAAGGCAGAGCGAATACATAGAACTGAATACTCAATTATGCTTATATATCTCTAATATTGAAGTGCATGGTCGCAAAAGC
Organism: Hydatigera taeniaeformis; assembly: GCA_900622495.1. Classification (NCBI taxonomy): domain Eukaryota; kingdom Metazoa; phylum Platyhelminthes; class Cestoda; order Cyclophyllidea; family Taeniidae; genus Hydatigera; species Hydatigera taeniaeformis. The sequence goes on from UYWX01000008.1 coordinate 37,110, forward strand.
CTTGCCGAAATCTAAGCGACTTCAGGACGCATAAACTTCAATAATTCTGCAATGAGGGCAATAAAAACAGCATGACATTTCGTAATTAACAAATTTGAAGCTCGAATCTAGGTAGTGGAACCCAGAACGCCATGAACATATACAGCTGACAAAATTTATAGAGCTGCACAATACATTGGAGGAATTGTCACTAGACAAAAAGGAACCCACAACCGCATTTATCCGAAAGTCCTTTCGGAGAAAACCAGCGGAGTCATATTGATTGCCCTCGAAAACGATGAAAGAACCACTGTTGCTAATGCGATCGGCAACCTTACTAGGGTCGAAGAGGGCGGCGGGAGGACGCTTCCAACGTCCCTTGCGAGTGACTGGTGCTGAGCCTTGTGGTGAACCTTCTCCTCCTTCATTATCGTCAAATCGATTTCGTTTACGGTCATAGTCAATCCTAGGGACGATTTTTAGCCGAACTAGGTTTTGCGCATCTTTAACGCTTTCCACCTAAAACAGAAAATATCATAGTGAACAGCATTGGCTATCAAACAACTACCCTACTGAATAATTACGAGTAAGATAACCGACTCACACCATTGACTATCACGTAGCAAAGAAATTTAAATACCTGTGCCAGATCGTCCTTGTATAGACCACCTTTGAGGCGAACCCACTGCTTCGGCTTCAACTGAGCGGTCTCCTTGACCACATTCAAAACGTCAATCATCTCATTTATGGGCACCAATTTCTGCTCGAATTGGGCTCTTGATAGAGCACTAACGCCTTCAAGAGCCTGTTTAACATGCGTTTGCTTGAAAGCTTCAATGTATATATGACCTTTCAAACCCTCCTTTGCAAACGCAGACTTGATTTGAAGAGGTGTATCTGACAGCTGAAAGGCAAGGAATTTGCGCATGAGAGAGAGCACCGTAGCTTTTTCTTCACCCATTTGGCAACGAACAACCCAGAGATTAGGATCCTTAATGTCCGGAACCCTTTCCTGTTGGACGATGCTGGCAGTCATACCAACACCTTCACCAAACCGACGCGAGGCATAATTCTGTGACTCATATCTCTGTTGAAAGTAACGTTCCAAACATTCCACGTCTTGTTCTGTAAATTCTTTCATTCGATTGCGGGCTTCAAGATCGCGAGCCGATGCCACCGCCGACTGGATGGCTTCGTCCTCTTCGTGACCAAGGAGTTCAGCGTCGTCGCCTTCATCATCCTCCTCTTCCTCATCTTCATCCACGGCTTCCGCTTCGTCAATAAATAAATTCTAGACGAGATTGAACATATGGGGAAATATCTGCATAACGAACAATGGCGCATGCGGAGAATTTCAAAAGCCACTACTTCACTTAAACATGCCATGATTTCAGTAAAAACAATGTCAAAAAAGACCAGATTAATCGAGCAGAGGAGAAAGGAAGAGGCGGATGTTGTAACTCAGGTATGCATGTCGAAGATGTGTAAATACACAGATGAAAACATGCACCTGTATGCCGCAAACAGGACACAAAGTAATCTAAATTTCACAAATATTAAAACGCACATAACGTATAGAAAAACGCTGCATTCATCCCCGCAATATACAAGATAAACTTTCTCACCCGGACATCCCTAAAATCGCGATGCCGTTTCCCATGTTTTTGAGGCGTTTCCTCTTCATCATCGTTCTCTTCAGATGACTCGTCGGATCGTCCGCTAGGATCATCACTCTCATAACCATCTCTCCTTCGTTTGACTGGAGCAACATCACTCTCGGCATCTGACTCCATTCTCCACACACCAACTGGCGCGCGAAACCGTTGGGTAATTGAAATAAGGCTGGCGCTTGCAAGATATAAAGTAAGGCATCCACATGATAAGCCTAAAGTAAATTTGCTTAAAAATTAATTTTTTATAACTTAAAAAGCTTTAAATTTAATAAATTTTGCGACTTGTATATTAATTACTTTGCACAGGTATGGCGAATAGTATTAACTCCATTAATTCATCAAAGCTAATAACTTGGACACAAAATTACGTCCATCATGCAAGATCAATCCTAAATAATTCTTTTATTGCAACTAATCAGATGCTACGTAAACATTTAAGAGATTGGAGTTTTATGCTTCTTGATCTTTTAACACAGCTCTTGTCAGGCCATTTTTTTCGCGCCCACTTGGTCATACGTTCGCTGACTCGTCCCTCTGTCTACATTAGTCGGTCATGATAGCTGTGAGTATTGATTCACTCTACAGCTGTTTCGATACCATAGCGAACAAGAATTCTTCTGAGGCCGAGGTTTGTGTACGAATGACACCTTTATTACTTAGAAAAATAATGCTTTTCAACTCATCTTGCTAGGTAGCAAATGTGGGCCAAATGAGAAAAGACTTTCATCTCAATTCATAGGCAGATTTTTTAAGTTGTTTAGAAACGAGCAGGAAAATAGCTTTAATCATTTGTTGGATCTCTGTGATGATGAGGACCCCTCAATCCGCATGCAAGCTGTTCATGATCTTCTGCAAGTATGCAAGTTGGAGCCCGCTTATATCTCGCGTGTTTCAGATGTTCTGAGCCAAATGTTTGCGTCCGATGATGCATCGGTATTTTTCGCTTGTTTTATTGCTTAAAGGAACTTCATGTCATTACCTTAGTTATGTTTGCTTTACTTGAACTGGATCCTAGTGGTACAATCGCTGGCATTTTCAATCACATATCGACTGATTCTGAGATGCATCGAGAGAATTTGGTAAAATTTTTGATGGAGAACTTGAAGCGTCTTCCTGATGACAAAATACCATTAGACATGGAGGGGTTTATTGTTCAACAATTAAATAAGTTGCTTTCGGTCGTCTCTGGAACTGGATTTGTGCAGCTCATATCACTCATTTCCTCTCTGAAGTCTTCTACCTCTTTGCAAGCACGGCAGAGCTTGGTTGATAAGATTACGGATCATGTCATCCAATCTGTACCAGTATTCAACCCTCAGGCTCTGTCATCTGTTATACATATTCGGGATTGCGGAAAACAAGTTGTGCAGCTTTTGTCGGTGGGTTCTCTTGTGAATTATATTGCAGCTTTTACTAGAAAAACGTTTCCGCAGGCGCGTTTTTAAAGTACATACTGGTGAAAGTTGTTCCAAAGATACTGCTTGTTCAGAATCCTTCTGAACAACGCAGTATCCTGCGGCTGTTGGCTGAATTCAGTGCTCATCCTGGGGTTACATTTACGAATATTCGATCTGACGAAAAAACGCATATCTTGCTACCTTTGTATAACTGTTTAATGGAACTCTTGCCCGAACCACCTTCAGCACAAGAGCTGATGCCTAATCTCGACGGTGATGGCTCCAACAAGGCCTTTTTTCCTGCATTTGCTGGAGAATGTTGCATTTACTCCCTGCTGAGCCTCATTAAGTTTCATCCTGAGTTTCTTTGCACTTTGGAGACCGGGACCGATGAAGCTGTGAGGGAGGGGATTTTCCGTCTTCAGGCGCTGCGTCAGAAAGTGCAATTCATGGCACGACTAATTCATTCATGCAAAGCCTCCATCATATCTCAAACACAAGCGGAGTTTCAAGCAGCGGGATCGTCTTCTACGATGTCTACACAGGAAATCACCCGAGTGTGTTGCTATTTACTTGATTACATGCGAGGCGAATATGCATTCACGTATCAGCTTGCGGACCGTCTACCAAATTTTTTTTATCCTAGGCTCTTGATAATATAGAGAAGATGATACGGTGTCTTTTTCGTCCTCGGATAGAACCAGAACAGATAACTGGCATCTCTCTCTCTTGGATTGATGCAACGCTAGCACCAAAGTATCCTGTCGCGTCTTCAACGCTGATTAACATTGCCAGAGCAACCAAGCAAAAACCCCCTCAACCACACCGGCGCTTTCAAATGATGAGCCGTCAATTTGGCGCTTCCCTGTTTGGCCGAGGCCGAGTCCGAGTTCGTGGCGGCGGTCGGCGTCGTTTCTAATCGCATATTACCTTTTCCATGTGGAAGATTTGTGTATGAATGTATGAATCTTTTACATTTGAAGGCTAATTTTGAGGTCTGATCGCTCTATTTAGGGTCGATTGGTTTTATTTGCTCTCAGCCCTGAATATTGGTCATATGGCGTATGGGCTACTTATGGTCGTCAATGCAGTACGATTGATGGTTCTCGAAATAGTTATGACGTAATCTAGATGCCTCAGTTCAGGCAGAGCTATCACGCTATTTGTGCAATGTTGTCAAAAGCTGAGATGTGTAGCTGGTTAAGAATTTGGCTGGTAATGGATTTCGATAGATATGGAGCAGTTGGCAAAGGTAGATCAAATAAGGTCGATTGCGGCGGATATGAGTAAATTTGTTGAACCGAGGAGGGAAGTGATCATTACAACGCAAATGGAACAAATTAACGTCTAAAAATGTGGGGGCGACAGGGCGTACATGTCAGATGCATGCTCAGGTCGTTAATTTGGCGGTGCTTCTGGCTGTTCGCTAGAGATCTTTTTGGGCCTCGTTTCTTTCGTTTTCATATAGAGAGGTTCTAGCTTATCTGTATTGTATGCAGAATGGAGCTTCTTCAAAATAGCCTTGAAATTAGCCAATTCTTCTCGTTGACAGCTCTTCTCAATAGCCTTCTCAATGCACTCCCATGCATCACTGTATCGTATTGTCTTTGTAGAATTCGGAGTCGGTTGTTGCAAGCGTTGTGCTCTTACCTCCACCGGTATCCCAAAGTCGACATTGGCCATTTTCATTTGTTTCAAAATTCTCGAGGAGAATTCAATTTCTTTGCCTAAAATCAGATCTGCCAACCAGGCTATGTTTGGTTTTTCAATTATTTCAATTGTTGGTTCTCCATCCTGGAAACCACCCCAGTGCAACACGTAGGAGGATTGAAATGCCATTGCTCCATTTTGCATCAGAACGCGAACACACCCAAGGGCATTTTCACGAATGGCATGGTACAGAGGAGAGCATATTGTGATTTTCTTTTGCATCGGTTTTTGCGAAGTATACACTTCGTGATAAATATATTGTGTAATGTTGGTTGGGCACTTCCGAACATAGTCCGTAAGATAGGCGAAGTTGTCGCGAGCTATTGCACGAACAATTGCATTTTCGATCACATAAGTCGGAAGGCTAATATCTAAATTGGGATTCAGAGGTCGTCCCCGTGAGTAATCCATCTCTTGCTGTAAATTCTCCAGTGGTTTCCGAGAATTGGGAACGTAATGAACCATGTTGTTAGTTTTCAGTGGTTTAGTCTGCGACAGCCTCGCCCTCAGAGTCGGCGATTTTGAAATGGTGTTGCACTATCGATCAGTTTCTTCGGCAGACACTGGTGCGGTTGCAGCAGGGCGGGTAGAGATGTCTTGTCGAGATATAAAGAAGCTTGTTAGAAAAGTCGAGGACGACAATCAGCCGCTCCAAACAGAGTCGACAGCAAAGCCCATCACCTTTGCTTGCGCAAAGCTATGCCTCAAAGAGATGTTGGACATCTATGATTACTTGGGCCCCAACTGCTCTATCAATGACTCAAAAAAGGAAGTCGAAAAACCGATTCAAGCAATGCCACCATGTAAGTATGGCCACTACAGAGATTTACACGCACCATGTTCGACCTCAAACCAAACTTCACAACGCACACAGCAATCCCAACAATCGTGCCAACAACAACAACAACAACAACAACAGCAGTAGGACCCAACAGACAAGGAACAACGTTCAGCCACCCAGCAAAAGCAGACGAAATAATTAAACTCCTCAAATTGGCAAGCTTCGAAACTGAGGGATTGTCGGCAAATTTTAGTTTACAAACTTATTCGGTACCGAGTTATTTCATTTTTTAAATATGGTTTGAAGAATTCGTCTTGACATCTTACTTCTAGCTAGAGAGGCAGAAAAATATCTTTGTCACTTTGATTTTAGGGGTTGGATGATCCACTATTCATACTTTTGGAGTCACTCATCATAAGATAAAGATGCGACTTTAATGAGACTATACAGTGCCGTGGTTCAACTTTCCTACAGTCACAAACGGACTGCGCACCTCCTCAAAAAATCAGTGATTAAATTGCAGCCATTTGGGCGAACCATTGTCTGCAATGTTAAGCGTAAAATGATCCTAGCTTAAATTTTTCAGGCTAATCGGATCAGATAGAAGTTGCAAAAAAGGCATGTCTTGAAGTGTCAAAATTTGGGAGAAATTTCATGGAAGATCATGCCATAGTACGGATAGAAAAGTACTAGATGTTTCTCCTGATGCTGAGAGGGCGTTCTAATAAGGCTTGTTAAATTAACAAGTGAAATTACAATTGCGTTAGGTTTGCGGAGAAAAATCTGCAATTGTTAACAGGTTCTTATAAATTGCGTTGTTTCATTAGAAGCATTTGCAGAGCCCTAAAACCTCCCTGAAAAGGTAAGAGGAGAAGCTTTCGGCATGGTCCATTGGAGGCAAACTGGTAGTAATATACATGAGCTCGATGTCAAACGTCAATCGGTGCTGTGACTCTTGAGACGGTAGTAGGAGACGTCAAGAATTCATGCAAATGTAATACTTGGCCTCAAAGTCGCAGATCCCTCATAGCGAACCGATTGCATGGAGATTCTCGTCCTCTTCGGGAATCTACGTTGAACTAGAGACTGTCCATAACTAGCCATAAGAATACCATATTAAAAGTTGATTTATATGAAGGTCGAGGCTTTAGATCGTTTCCTGAGGATGATATGGTGCACTATTCCATCTTCACCGCTTTATTAGCGCTACAATACTCCCAATAAATACCTGCTTGGAAAATGGCAAGTAATCGGAGAGGCGGCGGTATTGCTAATTCATAAACTTGGCATTTTATGATAAAAGAGTTGATAACTCCGGAACAAATATTTTCGAGATCAATCAGTGCTAGCGCTACTTCAGCTTTAATAGCTTTTCTGGATTTCGGTAGTTTCTGAATATAAGCGCCATTATCGGCTCTAATTTTAAGCCCCACCACAGATCTTCCTGTTGGCAGCAATGTGAACATTTTGTCCCGTCAAGTTTCACCATCCATTAGCTAAAATCAAGTAGGTGTCAGAAAAATCGAGTTTGTTTTCTCCTGCGATCGATATGGCGTCCTGAGGCTTCGCTAAAAGTGAGAGAAGGTAAAACCAGCACAGAATATACACATTCTACATGGCCGACAACTGAAAGCACGGTGACGGAGTCCAATCGATATCTCACCGTATTGAGGGATTGCGAATTTGTCATTTGTTCGAATCGGGAAAATATTTTAAAATAGACCAAGAACTCAAAGAAACCAGTTGCAAAGATTAACCTAACTTTAAAAGTTAGATCCTGATTACAGTAAATACAAGTTCTAATTCACAAAATAAGTCACCCAACACAATAAATGATCACCTGCAACATGGCAGAGGAACCTCGAGATTCATATAAGAAAGCTGTAAAACTAGCTTTGAGTGCAACCTTTGCTCATACGAAACACCTTAAATACATTGAAGAAAGTAGAAAACGTTAGCGGTGAAAATGCGTCTTCTTAATACGTTTCTCATCAGGTGCATTCGAATTCTCCTGTTCAAAGAATTTCTTCAGCAAAGTGACTGATCTGTCCGAATTTTCAACGAATTCGCAAGACAGGGGAGATCGCAAAGAGTCGTCACGATTGACATTCATCACAGACCCACAACCACCGAAGCGCTCATTTCGGGAAGAGTAAATGACACTAGAAACTTGTCATAAAAGAATACGAATATACCGTTTTGGCTGAGCTGGAAGGGCGAACCGGAGAGCAGCTGCACACATTATGCATGGTTCCACGGTCACATAAAGCACAGATTTAGGTAACACGGCTTCCAAACTAAATCCATTATTTGCACACCACTTTTCAAGCTGCTTTATCGCCACGATCTCAGCATGCTGAGTGGCGTCACCACAAACATTCGTCTACACAAACGAAACTCGAGTAAAACCTTACCTCATTCCTGCCATAGGCAATTATCTGTCCGTCATACACAAATACGCAACCTACAGGCACTTCACCATTAATTAATGCCTCTTCAGCAAGCTCAAAAGCTCTATCCATTTGTAAAGACGACAGTACCTCACTATTCAGACCAGTGTGACTATTTTCTTAAATCAGAAACGCCGGGTGTATCGACGGAAAGCCTTGTTGCCGCAATGCAGAGAACTTCCACAGTTCCATATAGTTGACCAATAGACATGGCACTTCTCTCTTGGTAGAACTACAGTAAATTGTAGTTACTCTATTCCTTTGCAACAGTTGAAAAGTCAGATAAAAGATTAATTAAGACCGCGTGTTGATTAATCAAACAAAATAGACAAGGTGAAAATAGTTGCATCCATTACCCATTGAAAATAGGGTTGTTCATCGAAAAATAGATGACTAAAACTTCCAAAAACGGCGCGACTGGAGTACCACTGAACCCACTTTTACATTCCATGTGGAACAAGGAGCTACAATTACGCATTGTATCTATGACTATCCAACTTCCACTGGGCCTGTAACTAGCTAGAACAAGTTCAACGTAATGTTATCTTAACGTTCCAAGGCCTCTCTTTTGGTAAGAAAAAGGAATAGACTCCGCCGAATATTTCTATTCAAGCGAAAAAGAAGAAATTATTATCCGCACGGCGGATCGAAAGCCACCTCGCAAGTCAGAGGCGAAACGACGTCCTAAAGTGCCCGCCTTTCATGCCAATACTCATCTGGGCGAAGCATTTAAATTAGCTTTAATTAGTGTAAAGCGATTTGAGACAACCCTTGAATCATGTGCTTCCGTTGAGCTAGATAAATCGGCGCCTACTGCAGAGAGAATTTCGTGGTTTTTAATGCCACGGAATCGCATGCCATTGCAATGCCCTGTATGGTTGACGCTCTCAACAAGTGTCTAGTTGAATGACCCTCAGTCCCTGCTAAGATTCTATCAATGTCCCTTGCACCAGGTCCCATGCCTTTTGCTTCCTAATGAGTAGCCTTGAGAAGCCATAGCCATGCGACCGCCTGACGCAAACTTCTAGTGAAAACTCTCAGTCCCGCTGGTTTGTCAGAGAAGCAACAAAGAACTGATCGTTATCGACGGTGCAAACGCTGGAGCAACAGAGTTCGCGCACATTTACACCCCCACCGGTTCAAAGATTAGCTACAACTGATGATATTAGCAACCTTCTCACCGTTTATGCTCTGGTTATGTGCTCCTTTCCCAAAGTGCAACCACAACGTGAACCAATGGTACCGGAAGCATCAACGTCGTAGCGTTCTGTGACCTTACTATCCATTTGTGACCGATCAGCATTGACGAGGTATCCAAATCTGGATAGCATAGCTCTAATGACGAGACTACCACCTGCTGGTCGCAACTGCTCACTCAAAGAGCAGAAAGTACGCCCTAGAGCCGGTGGAGTCCTAACACAGAAATGCCGAGAGCGACAAATAAATACACCTTCAAAGCCTCCACACTGCTAGAAATAGCACCTGCAGAGCAATACGAACACATGATGCACAGTTCGCTTGCTAATGTAATTATCAAATGCGAAAACTACATCCACAGTCGAGCTTTACCTGAGACTGAGTGGGGCTGCAAAGAATCGTATTGGTACCACGAACGGCTGCCACCAAGAAAGTTGGTTTAAAATGCATGCTTCCCAGCTGATTCTCGAGGCTGCATTAATAATCGTTCCGCAGAGGGGTGATGTCTTACAGCCATGTATAGGTATATCAATGGCAGATTCAGCAATCTAAGCGGCCGAAAAAGGTAACATTTCGCGTGCGAATCGGTAATTCATACGCCGCACGTTCAATGAAAGCTAGTACAGCAATGTATACCTTACGCCAAGTGCAATCATCAGAAAGGATGTCGCATTCTCAGCAGTAGAGATTGTATGGGAGTAAAATAAATGGAGGATATTGCGTGAAGAAATTCAAGTTGAAATGTGTATCTCCCAGAAAAAGGCAACTTTACAAGTGACGGAGCACGTAAATAAGACTGCGCTAACGCGATCAAACGTCCGCCGAAGACTTTGATAAAACGAGAATTCTCGAAGTTAATAGATGTCACCAAGGATAGAAGAGTACTATGAGCTATCCCGACCCTGCATGTCCTTGCGACAAATGGGACAGGAACCCTTCTAAAGGTGAGAAAAGCAAATCAAAAGAGGTGAACTAGGCATTTAAGCATAAAAAGGTCCGAATTACACATCGAATCTTCTAACATTTTAAAGAGAATAAAACTGACAAGTTTAGGTCCGACTCACAGTAACCTGCTACAAACATAGGCGTGTGTAAAGAAGACAAATGCATAAAACACTGAAGCAAAAGTGAAGCTCAACAATAGTGAGAAATACTTTCAAACAAGAGGAATAGGGCAGGCACCAGTATATTAAATTAAAAAAAATATGCATCAATATGATACATGAGAAGACAATTTATCCACTGAAATAACTCAAAGCAACTTAGATAATCGGTCGAGAACTTAAACGCGAGGACAACACGCTTTTATCCACTGATGAAAAAGCATTTCTTGAGGACAAGGCAATTAACCAGGAAGAAAAACTAATCTCCTTAATGGTGATTACGATTGTCCATAAGCTACACCGTATTCTTTGGATCCAAAAATGGCCTAGCGATTAATCAACTATTAACTGCGAAGGATTGAAGCTACCATGTCAAAAAACAAAATAAAACAAAAGCTGAGAAAGCAAGAGCACACAATACCTGACTTAACCATGTTGATAGACAGGGCTGGTGGAAGCCGTGCAAACAGGGTAATGTAAGTATTTCATCGTCAACTGAAAACTTTTCCAGACATATCGAGCAAACATCATATGTTTTGAGATCCGCTTTCGACAAAATTTTTCTGGGAAGTGAAGCAATATCTGCCGGCGTAGCAGGTGGAGGTCCACCCATATTAAACGCTTAGAAGAGGAACAACAATAAAGCGGATTGAACTTACGATTCAAATCAGCATTCAATAGCATTTGCATAAAAAGTTCTATTCCTCCCATCATCATATCCGGCCTTCGTTGTGACCGTGACCTCGTGTTTGCCGAGACCGGCTCGTCTTGAGAGGTATTCAGATTTGGGTTGTCACTTGTAAATCCAACAGTAATGTTGCCCAAGGCAGACTGAATGGCTGCTAGAAAGTTAGAGATTGGAGGCATATCTGGATTTCCACTGAAGCTAGAACCAATATTACTCCCGAAATCGCTACCCACTCATTAATTACCGAATCCATATCGTTAGGATCAATTTCTTCAACGAAACCCTGATTACAAAAATTGCACCTCAGAGTAGAATCTTGTAGAGTTGGAGATGTAGGTCTTTGACATACATGGCAATAGTAACGCCCGCTTCTGACATTAGCTGATGCCATTTAAGGTAAGAGGCAATCACAAAGAAAGACAATTCCCAGCAATTTAACACCCAAGTTTAATAAAACACAAATAGAAATCACAGGTCAAAAATACATAAAAATCATCCGATTTTGGAAATATTCCAACAATAGCAAATGAAAAGAAGTGAAAATGGTTCGTTTCCAATTAAAGGCGAAATTCCACAAAGCACAACCAAAAAATTAAAAAATTACGACTTATTACTTTTTTACTAAATCCTATGAAGGAAGTAAAAACTTTAATCTAGTCTTATTTCAGTAGTTTGTGAAAGATTCGGCTTTTTTAATTCGTTCCACAGCAAAGATCTAAGGCTCAGAAGGTGGACAAATTTTCAGACCAACCACACTTTGTAGCGTTTCGAGACCCCCAAAGGGTGAAAGAAGTCAGTAAGTAAAGCTGGATATGTGTATTCCAAAGAGAACACAGCAAGTGGGCCTCGTCATGGCATGAAGGCCAGCCCACGAGTACAAGGACCAGACAAATCCTTAACTGACCGCTGAATGTCAGGTAGCTACGTAAACGAGCATTAAAGTGCCAGCCATCACAAAATTTATGGTACTAAAAGAAAGTACCCACGAGCCAACCACGCTAGTCGACAGGCAGCTTGAGACAAAGAAACAGCACCTTGTTTCCTCGGTAGGTTGAACTACATCTGGAGTTACGTACGCTTACTTTTCCAGATGGTTCACGGAAGTGCCGCTTCAGTTGTTAATAGCTTGTTCTTGGAACACGGGAATAAGATAGAAACCGAATGCGGACATTAGTCTCAATCCTTTCCTTGTAAGGGATTTGGGCTTCTCTGTCACCAAGTTAAATGCTTCTTTTAAATTCGCGTTCCCTTTTCGCCTATATCTGCATCTTTTGCACTTCGATAAAATCTGACTTCCTACTATGCATGCATAGCTCATGATTGCCTGTGCACAAGCCCAAATGTACTTATTGATCAAGGATTTCCTTAATAAAAAATAGAATTCCTCTACAGTCTTATCTGCTGCTTGGATTATAACCTTCTTGTCGTGAAAAGAGGGGTTTTGAATTTCCGGCGGATGGAACCATATTTTTGAGTCCAACAGATTATTAGACTCATAGATACCCAAACCCAGATCATACCCAGATCCTGTGCGATTTGTTGGCGCTGACGCTAGCATCACCTGATCGAAGCATTGCTCGTCGGCTTGTTTGTACTGTTCATTTCCACAATCAGTCCATTGATTTTCAATGTATAGCAACAAAAACGTAGGATGTCAATAAGACAGCGGTCTTTGTTGGGCGATTGATTTTCCCGGACACTATGTCGCTTTTAACAAATGACCAAGTAAGAATAAGCCGCAGATAGAGATCCTACCTGGTCTGCAGCAGAAGGTCTTCAAAAGCACTTTATGTCTAAAAGTCGTTTAAAAATGTCGAATTCGCTTTTCGCTGCCATCAGTGTAGAAGGTATAAGTGAGGTTGAATACATTTATTCCGAAGACGACAGGACAAATGGCGCCTGAGCGTGGCCCAAAGGCCAGCCCACGTGTACAAGGGCCAGACAAATTCTAAAATGACTCTTAAACGTTTTTGATCTGTTGAAGAAAAGTGCTGCTAACCGAACTTTCCTATCAAGTAGAAGAAAGGATTATGATGCTTTGTTTATGCGACAACATTACATTTAACGGTCGCTTCAGGATTTGTCTGGCCCTTGTACACGTGGGCTGGCCTTTGATACATGTCCAGGCCCATCTGTCCTGTCGTCCTCAAAATACATGGACCAATTGCACTCACTGACTTCTAATACCCACCAGGAGGTCTCGAGGCGCTACACTCAGCACTGTGTTCGGTTTATTTAAAAATATACAAAAATCATTTACTTACTCATTTTTGGCTAAGTCCATAGAGGCCACACATATTCAAAGTGCAATTGCAAAACTTCCGCAACACAAAATACTCTTGAACACGCAAAAGATTAAATATTTATGTTATATAATAATGTGTAAACAATTAGAACACCGATCTGATGTCCTTGACAATACTGTCTTAACGGTTAAAATTGGATCATACTCATTATATTTCAAACATTACTGTAAGAGCTGCCTGTCTACCCTCTGGTGCTTGGACCTCAAACTTCAAGAGAGAGTTGGTTACAGATAATTTATAAGGCATTTGTTATGGGGAGAATAGGAAATGTGACGCATATGAGGCGAGTAGGAGATATCAGTTTGTGAGAGGCTTCTCACCGGCTTCGCGCCCATGATTTGCGTTCTTAGATGGTCCTCGTCCTTCTACCATACAATTCCACCTAAAAAAACAAATATATATTACAATTGCTTTTATAAATAGAGTTTTTTGCTTACAAAAAACTATGAATAATTCTAATTAAATCAAAGCATCGTTTGCATATGCTTGTTATATTGCTTCAAATATGCAGAATAGGGTACGCGCTCGTTTTTGAGTCGCTGGGGCAGTTGTTACGGTTTTCGATCATTGTTTTAGTACGTGCAGTAAATTTTTGTTTGACTTCACTTTGTGATTTACTTATTAAGAGCCTAGTAGTGTCCTTATTGGGATTCTATAGTTTTAGTGGCTTTTTAATCATTGTTCTTGCTAACAATGCTGCTTTTGTAGGTCAGCTTCTTTCCTTCCGCACCAGCATATATTTTTCTGTTTTGATTAACATTTCCGTTTCCCGTTGTATTTTTTAGTAGGTCTATTGCTTGTTGGTTGCTGTATCTGTATGGATTACTTAAATACTCTTTCGCCCAACCATAATGGTGTTTCTTGGTGGTTTTTTATTACGCCGTTTGGAGATAACTTCTGTTTCGCAGTCCATTTAGTGATGCATTTTTTAATTGTATGCTATTTATGCTATTACTATCGTAACTCAACCATGCTGAATTCACCCCTTGGTATCATGGGGCATTTGGGCTTTAGTTATGTTATGCGCGATTTTGTGATGGACTTTGCTTTGAACATCGTTTTTGAATTATATGCAATTTCTATAGAACTCATTTTCAAATACATGCTTAAAAAATTTACGCTGTTGTCTTGTTTCTGTGCCACAAAATGGTTTTTACTTTGAGTTTTTTTCCAGATATTTGGGAATATATATTCTAACTGCCGTCAGTCCTTACTGACTTCGTTTTTAGAGAGGTATCTGGCCGACATCTCATTATCACAGACAACTTTTTTATTCTTATTCGATGTGGAATTTCATTTAATTTTTGGTGCATTTTTTTAAATATAGATTTTTTGTTCCTCGACGAGGAAATGGATGGTGAATCATGGCAAACGGTAATTTTTCGCTTTGTCATTGTGTATATTGAGAAATTGGGAAGAAAGATTATGCAGTGAAATTTAAGCCAACTTTTGATTTCCTTTGCCCTATTTGCTGCACTACTCGCTAATAATTGCTATGAATTGACAAGGATTCTTTATTCTTGTTCTTTTTTTAAGTGAATTGATGTGCTTTTTGCACTTGCATTTTTTAACTAAAAAATTGGGTGAAACACTACTGCTGGACATAGTTCAGGGCTGCGAGGATTTAGTGAAACTATTTATCAAGAGGTTTTTGTGATGGGTCTTTCGAATTGTTCCGTATTTTTATATTAGCTGCCACCATTTAGTCTCTATATTATGTATCAATGCTAGTACTTTAGTATGGTGCCAAATTCTACTCAAGCTAACCATTCTTTGAACATAGTTGTTGTTCCTGTATAAATTCAGCGATCCGAATCACGACTTTTTCCATCTCTCATTTGCATCAGTTATTTTGAAGAAATGATGTTATTTCATGCATACCTGTCTGTACGCACATCCGTGTTACATTTTGGGATTTTCCTGTATGTTTAGAATCTTGAAAGCTGGCGTGAGCGTCGACGAGCTGCTGCGAAAGCACTGGCCTTGGAGATTCAGCAGCACTGCGATGCCTCTCCGCAGAGTAGGGCTGTGACGAAGGACCATATTCTCTATCCAAATAACGACACCCAGGACAATATGCAAAAACTAAAGTTGGGTCGCTCTCATTATAGAACTTCAGCATGAGTAGTTGAATATGCTTAGCTTACGTCAAAGTAATTGCACTAAGTATACGAAAACGAAAAATTCTGAATTAAATTTTTTGGCAGCCGTTATGAATTCCATGCTATTTTGGAATGGTTTGTATACTGACTTCAAATTCGACTTCGTCACAAGCCTCCAACTCTGTATTAAATTGTATTACAAAGGTGTGGACTGTGGCGTTCGTTTTTTTTCTTATCAGGACTCCAGATCGTGATATTCTGAAAATGGGTCCTCAGTGTGCCTCTCAATGTGATGTCTGCTCTGGTATTGGCAATTTTGTCTCGTCTGCCCCATCGCTGCCATCCGATAGAAAGCAAAGCTTTTCTTTCCACACAGAACCAAAACAAGCCTCTCCACCTGTAGGTTACCATTGATTTGACTGTCACCATAATTATAGCACAATGGATTTTTTTAATTGATGACCCTGGCTTTGCATCCCAACCTTTATGTTAGTGTGACTGAGACTACCCCTATACATAGTCTCATAAAGAGTCATCTGTGTTTTTATTTTTTCCCAGTTTTAACACATTTCGAGTGGTTTTATGTGACGCAAACCGGTTAGGGAATAAGGTGAAATGAGTACTAACCTTCTTATCTGATAACAGTATCGTTAGTGCCTCGTTCAGACCAGTACAATGTTATTCACCTCATGGACAATGGTCGGCATTAATTTTCAACTATCTTGCTAATATTAGGAACAAGAAGGGAAAGCCGAAGACGAACTTGCTCCCTTAATACCAATTTGACTTTCATAGAAAAATATACAAGCACTTTCTTAGAGAAGTTTATCTTCAGCAGTTACTAATGTGTCACTGAGGTAAAAATTGGTGTTTCTTCATCCTTTTTCAACTTCGCTTTATTTACGTCAACGAGAAACATTGGAAGTAGCTAAATTGTCGATCGCAAGAAATATTCCATCTCTTGTTGACCACTCAAGATTCGATGAATTTTACCATGTTAACATGAGTTACTCTAAGGAACAGGGACCATTTGCATGGCTGATCAGATGGGACATATGGATTTGAGATTTAATATTCTGAGGGTTAGGATTCGTATGAATCCGTTGGTGTGTGCTTCCATCTATCTTCGAATCACGCAGCACTTGCGCACACTTGGCAATATCTTCCTTTCAAATGTGGTTACAGCAACAACTCATCCATCTGAACTGTAGTAAGTGTGGCCCTTTTAGACCTCTACTACGTTGTACGGGTCAATGTTTGTGAGGCTACCGGAGCAAGCGCATTACTTTATTCACAGCGTTTTTAAAAAGGTGATTTGCGAAAACCCGTACTTGCCAAATGCTTCCCTTTCCATCGGTCGCTTCCATCTTTTCCTTGCCAAGTTTTTTTCTTTTGGTGTAGAGCCGGCCTGATGTCAAGACAGTTCAGTCAGATGATATGGTCATCCTCCATCAGGCTGCAATAGTTGTCGAGCCTGAATCCTAGTAACCAACCTCAGCCATCATTAACGGTTTGGCATGATGCGCCAGCGATTTGCCTATTCGTGCTTTACTTTTCCTTTAAGCTCCCTCATTACTGCTATTTATTAGGTCTTCTGCTCCCTGAATGTCATGCTATCAAGGCTAGTGGTGTGGAGACCAAAGCATTCCACCAGTTGGCGTTGTATGGGCATGAGGTGACACCCATGACGCGTCTTACACAACATTTTATGCCATAGATGTGAATTCTGGAAATTAGGACCATTCTGTAAATTGGGTTTGTTTTCACCTTACCAATGCCTCATGAACTGGCACACTTCTGGGTTTCTGTGATAAACATCCGCGAGTAGCTCTTGTTGGAAATGAATGTACTGTTGAAGGTTGCAATCGCGTTGCATTTGACACTACTACGATACTGGAATTTCACCGAATTCCCGTCAATTTCCACCACGTAGAAGATGAAATATGATTGATTTCGTAGCATTTGTGCCAGGTCAGGCCTCACATTTTGAAAGCAGCATTGATGCAACTCTCTGAATCCCTGCGTTTCCAATCGTCGGGAATCATTGTTGACTCATGGCCCTTATGAAACAATAGAACACCTTCTAAATTATAGGGGCTATTGAAAATACAGGTATGATTTTCCGAGTACGTAGCAATGCTATTTTTACATGTATAAAACTCCTGCTCTTTCTCTAACCTAGATGATCACGATTTAAAGGTAGCTCTATTTTAATGTGGTTTAGCAAAGGGTATGCTGTTAGAAGTAGTAACCCATCCCATTTAGCCACAAGATTGGAGAGGTTGGTTCGGCACATATCGAGATGTATGGCTTGTCCCACCTTTCCTTTGCTCCTTTAAAGACGTATGTAACCCTCAATGAAGGCACCTCAATTTGGGTAGTACTTTCGTTGCTCGCCTTGGCGTTGCATATGCTTCTAGAAGAACTGACCGTTCGCTTTACAAAGGTGAAGCGCATGCTTATTTTAGCGATATTCGATTCGCTGAGTTCCAATAAAATTGTTTATCTTCGCATCATTGACAGTCATTGAAATTATTGGTAGTTGAAATGAAGCCA
The DNA here is from genome assembly GCA_900622495.1 of Hydatigera taeniaeformis. Lineage (NCBI taxonomy): Eukaryota > Metazoa > Platyhelminthes > Cestoda > Cyclophyllidea > Taeniidae > Hydatigera > Hydatigera taeniaeformis. Next base: position 55,052 of record UYWX01000008.1, read on the forward strand.
GTAAATGCTTGCATTTACTAAGATAAAATGGGTATTTATTTAGTGGTTAAAAGAAAATGTGGCTAGGCTCAGCATAGCTTAACAATGGTCATTGAACAGGGGACTTATACAGAGCATGTGTGTGAAATTTGCGCTGCTGGAATTTTCCTTACGGCACCTTCTTGTTCTGCTCTGCAGAACCACTTTCCTGAAAAACTCGGCCAGTTTGAGGGGGATGGCAAGCGGCGCTTACCGATGCGGATTCGGTTGATGTACTACTCCGACTACGTGAAGGCCGACCACATGGGCATGGCTATTGCTGCCCTCGGTGACAGTGATGGACCGCCATTCGTTATTCAAGATATCGTAAAGAGTCAGTGCTCTTGCAGCATTTCCCCCACCGCATCTGTATATTTGGTTTGATTTTAATATGAATGTTTATATTAACGTAATTTTGAAGGTGATATAAAGCCTCCGTTGTCAACAGGAGTAAATGACCGGAATCACAAGTACGATAGTGAACTTAGTCAAGACATCCCTTTTACTGTCATTCATATACTGCAGAGAAATTCATAAGGCTGAGCCTTTTTAAACAACTTCCATTATGCACACAGTTGGCTATTGACAGATCATATAGACGGGTGATGTAGCGTCAGCGAACAACCCGTGCTCAAAACGGATTTTGGAAGGTGTTTGGCTTTTCCTTTAACTGCAGTGCACCACAATCACCACATTGTGTTCATGGGCGCCTATTAAGTATGAATAATGCATGACTTTGGGCTCTCTTGACGGCACTTAATCAATTCACCTGGCTCTAAGTATGTATTATGCCCTCCAAAACTGGGATAACTCTCAAGAGTTTAGACTTGTCCCGTTTTGCTTAAGGAAATCGCAGATTTTTGAATAATTCTATCAATAGATGGGTAGGAGTTTCTATGGGTTGAGGTGAGGAATGCTGCAGCGGTTTACCGATTCATTGTTTTATGGTTCTATTGGATAACTTTGAATTTTGAGGATGAAAATAGAGCCCTCTGTTACTTGTCCGATCACTATTATGTGATGGATGTTTCTTGTAAATGGGGTCTGGGGTGTTATTTGGTTCACAGACAGTTAGCTCCGATTAAATCCCTTCTCAACCTTTCCTTTTCACACGTTTTTTGAGTCACACATTAGCCTTTTCCCACAATTAAAAGGAGATGCGAATTTGAAGTGAAACTAAGCAATTATAGATTACCTTGAAGGATAAATGCGGAAATAGCGTTTTTATTCATTTCGGTCAAAATTATTCCTCCCATCTTCTTCAAACCGAATGCTGAAAGTTCATACAGACAGACCTTATAATTTGCAAGCATGGTAATTAGGATTCGCAACTGACACGGGTTATACTATAGCGGAGCCGCTTTAAGCCCCTTTGCCCATTGTTTGGCCGCATATTGACAGACTCAATGGCGGACAGGGGCCACCTAGAAGTGGGTGACGAGTTATTTTCAGTGGACAATCTCTGCTGTTCCTTTGTTGCTGATCGTCCCATTCTCGTGCCCACGTTGACCAAACTTCATCAGCTGCTGGAGCGCCTTGCGAAGAAGCAGAGGCCCGTCGAGGTGAAGGTATTTCGGGGACATGGTCCATCTGACCGAGGTTCGTTTATATTTTTTCGCATTATTAAACAGTGGTATGTTACTGACTAATCAAAATCATTCCCCTCTATTTGCCACTCAAATGCACGTAAATAACCTACTGCTAGAAGTCAGATACCTCTTCTTTTGGTCAGACTACTTCATCTTCCTTTAGCTTAGTATTTAAATTGTTATCACAGCGTTTCAAAGGAGGAACAAGAAAATTACTATGCGATTTAGCTTAACTCATCCTTATACACACTTCCAATAGTTATCACGCTGAGCTAAAGTATGGAATTGTAAATAAACCCATTCTTGCTGACTTGTCCGGCTTTTATTAGCCTGATATATCCCTAAAGAAATGTGTTCGTTAATTGAGTTAGTTTGCAAATCGATATTTGATTTTGGGTGCATACGTTTATATAAACGGGGTAGTTGTGGCGTTCATTAAGCGGCCTGACCGTTGACATTGCACCATACCCAGTATGATTTTACGTAGTCTGCATCGGTCCCTTTGGTGCCAATACGGATTCAAAACCTCGCCACCCATAACCCCACTAAAAATTTTACCTACGAACCCATAATGGGTGCCTTATTCACACATTGCACTATTTGGGTCATATTAGATATGCGTGAGGATTAGCATATGCCTGATTTGCATTCACATTTTCATACGCTTCAGGCAATATGGAGGGATAATCACAGGTATATAGAATTACAACAATGTTATTGTTTGAAAGTGCCCCAAATGCACTAAAAACCCAACGAGTGAATTAATGTGAAACAAAAACTCCCGGTTTCGGCGTTAGGGTGTGCGTGTTAACTCTTCACGAGTGAGTGATGCTTTTTTAGATGGGGCGAGAAACGCCAATTTGAGGACCCGGAAAATAAACCCATCCGTTACTGATCGAGCTTGTGTGAATAGTGGAATGACAAGAATCGCGACCACGGTATGTTGTGACAGATTTGTTACTTACCCAATTGGTTAACTCCTCACATGAGATTTATTTCACAGAAAGAGGTCTTGCATGAATCCTATTCCCTGCCGGACAGTTCTCTTAATTCAAGGCAAGTGAAATACCTTATTGCCCGTAAGGTATAATTAATGAAAAGAATCGACACCATTGTGCGAGAACAGCTAACCACTTAGAATATTTGGCATTAGCTTTCACAAATAAAGCGCCTTAAAGTCAGTCAAAGAGCCTAGACAAAACTTTGCCCTGACCTTAAGCCGTAGCTGTGGTCAATGTAATGATTGTGCTAGTTGAAAGTCAGTTATGAGGTGGTTAAATGCACTTCAGCAGCTATAACTGTGGTTATTGTTAGTTTGATCTTTATATTATTACTATTGTTACAAGCCCAGCAACTTGTTTGTAATGCACAACTGAGAGGTAGTATTCTGATTTTCCAAACGACACTCTTGGGCCATGTTTTCCCCAAACAGTTGATCCTAGGTCCGAACTCCAAGGTTTTTTAGATTTCCAGCTCCTTATATTATTCATTTTGTTCGGCTAATATAACTACGCATTTGAGGATAACTCATTTCAACTTTCAGCACTAAATTGAAGTCGAATAAAAGCGTAATCACTTTCAAACTTCACCCCCAAACGGATCGGTGATTAAAACACCCGGTGGTTTCTATGCCTACCATGTACACGAAATCGGAGCCTAAGACATGTTTTGTGCAGACGCATCTGGGTTTGATAGAGCACCAAATAAAAATAGATCTTGTGGAATTTTGTTAGGCATCTTAGGATATGTCGAATATGTGAATGAGGTGTATAGTGACGAAGTTGCAAAGTACGGGATCCTTTTACTATAGGTAGGAGTCTAACTCCTTCCACATGAAGCAAAATTTCACCATATTTTAGACATGGCGAAAACGGAGCGCCACAAAGAGATGTTTCAGACGGTGGAGGCATCACATTGGTCGAAGTCGAAAAGGTTCACCCTGTACGAGGCGTTCAGCATTTCGTTCCTTCATCGGAAAGTGTTGTGGCTGATTACCAAGGTATGTGGAAACTAAAAGTGATGAATAGTGTATTTACCTGACTCTGTAGGATTTGACTTCCTTTAATGAGGGTATTTTATTGGAAAATCACGACAATCTGAAGTTAATTTTTGGGTAGATGATTTACACAAAGAGCCGCGAGACCACTTTTTATTTGAATCGTGACAAAGTGCTGTGTCAAAGTAGGTTCTAATCAAGATGCCAATCATATGCCTCTGAAAATTCCACACTAGATCCTGAAATGGTGTACACAACTTCGCCGCAAGTCGAAATGGCCTCCACGGTGGTGACAGCTGAAGCTGGTGTGGGGGTATCGCGATCAAAGTCATCGCCGGAGGTTGTCGAAGTTTCCAACCCCATAAAAGCGCATCAATGTGGGCATGTATGCTACTTCCTTTTTTGCTTAATGGGCCTGTAAAAATCCATCCCATTGCATTATTTGATTAACTCTCTTAGTCCAAGTCAAGCACACAAAACAGAAAACAACTTGTAAACTTTATGCTGATAATGCTCGTCAGGGTTGCAAGCCCTATCACGATTGCTATAAATACCGCTGTATTCATTTATCCTGCATCAAATTAAACTACAAGTGAAGGTGCCTGTTACCCGTGCTGACAAGGTCTATGCATTTGACCTACTTGAATACATTTGAGTCTTTCTGATATGGTATTGTACTAAGCGATACACAAACCATTAGTAGTGTGTTGAGAGCACCTTAAAATGAAGTTAACGGGTGCGTCAACTTTTAAACTTAGTGCTTGTCTTTACCAGAAATGCAGAGGTCATATAGAAGTTAACCAGAACCTTGGCAATGGGCAGCGCCTGCCATAAATCCTATCGGTAAGAAACAATACTTGTTTCTATTGAACTATTCCCTTGCTATGTTGGACTGAATTCAATTCGCAATAAGTTAGATAACACAAGCTGTAGCCCAATGCCATACCTTTATCAATTGTTAATCATTCATACTATTGAATTGCGGTTGCATTCTGGGTATGTTCCTTCCTACAGTTGCAACCACCGGTCCTAGCAGTTTACGGTATTTCGTCTGAATTGCAGCCCTTAAGCTCGGCATTGGAAGCTTCGGCGCTTGCATCACCTCCGCCATCGTCGAAATGGGCGCCAATCATATCATCTGAGGCGTCTTCATCGATTTGCACTGCTTCATCTCCGCTACCATCTATTCTAGGGCTGACGTCGTCACACCTCAATGGACATCCTAAGTCCTCGCTGCTTGCCCCACCGCTGTCGGCTTGTGGGAACTCTGCAACTCAGCCTCTTCTTGAACAGTCAATCGATTCCACACAGGAACTTCAACCAAGGCTTATTTTGTATCCGAGAGCTCAATCGCCTAGCAAAGGTTTTGTATCTGCTCAACAAGATACTGCACCCATTAGTCGCTCACTGCCTTCACAAAAAAGAAATTTCAATGAAGATATGCGTACACAGAAAGCAAATCCAGATTATAAGTCCCCTCCGGCCAAGGCGTCGATTTCGCATAATCCACTTCAAACTAACACATGTCAGACCCTGCGTTCTCAAGAAATAAAACAAGCCTTGGAGTCCCAGGATGACGTGCAATACGATAGTGATGTCAGTTCTTTGAACGAGGGTGTGTACTTCGAACCCAACCCATCAGACTTCAATTTAAAAAGTGATTTAAAAATTTCCGGACCCATGGTAGTGGCTTATGAGAATAATCTACTGGCTACAAGTGATGTTGACAACGATGATTTTTCGAAGAAGACACAAGAGATAATACCCAAGTCAGCGGATTCCACAACTGTAATGGCAGCAAAGGAGTATGCGACGGAGCCTAAAGAGACGATAGAGGAAGTCCACTCCGACCTATTGCCCAACGTGGAAAGTGAAGAACAGATGTGCATAAACAAGGAGCACGAGGTGCCAAAAGTCGTGACTAAGTGCACAAAAACGGAGACTTTGATGGCGGAAATGGTGACGACAAGTACGCTACAAAGTGTGCAAGAGCATGTAGATTTCGCCACTTTATCCTCTCCCAAACAATTTGGTAAACTCGACCAAGTGACCGAAGTCAGAATGAAGGAGAAAGATCAGAAGGAAAATCCGCACTTACAAGCAAACTCGAGGTCATTGGCGAGGCAGATGATTGGCGGACCATTTCGAAATCGACTGGGGTAAGTTCGTTATGCTCTACAATCATTTCCATTGTGAAATCAGACTTTGTTTAACGCATTCATCTACTGTTACCACTTTTTTGACGTGACAAATCACTTTGGAGGAATTCTTAACTCATATTTCAGATTATCTCCTGTTCGTGCACCAAGAGTCAATGTAATTGGCACATGGTACACATGCGCGGGCTGCAATCAGCAACTGGGTTAGTAGTTCGCTCTTATTGTCTTCATGCATTTAAATACAAACACAATACTTTGTGAACTACGTTATAGGTACCAGTGACCTTATGATTATTGAACAGCTGAGTTTGTTTTACCACCTCTCCTGTTTCGTCTGTGCCCGGTGTGGCATCCAACTGAGCGATGGACAGAACGAGACTTCGGTGAGGATTCGCAATGGCTTAATTTACTGCTATGTTTGCTACCATCGGATAAGCAAATCACTGTCACGTAGTAAGGAGAGGAGCGAGAGAGCGAAATTAAAGGAAAGTCCTACTCGAAGTGATCGACATTCCTCGCTGGCGCGATCTTCCGCGAAGATGGAACAGTTTTTTAACGCAAACTCCTCATCCCAATCGGGTGAGTACATTGCATAACCAATCTGCACAGGCACGTGGAATGGTATAAGTGGCAATACTTGCTCGTCAGTGAAGTAAATTAGCTTAAAATTTGCGACCGCCTATCTAAGCTAATCATGAGGAAATAAATAACAAATGCGCCTAACAGAGAAAGGCGCAGGTCCATGAACTTAAGTAAATTTAACGCTGACGAACTCCACACCCCTTCATACCACCAAAAAATAGTGGGGAACGTGGATAAACACCGACCACAGTAGACCTGTTGTAATCAATGTATTCCCATGGCTGTGTGAAGGCCGTGATGGAGGACAAGTACGCCTCTTCCTACATTACTTCTAAGGTAAGTTTGCCGATTCACCAATGCTGCCGACAATAAGCCCCATTTATTCCACCGCACACATCTGACCTCAGACCCTAATATCCTGACTATCTGATTTCTCGTATGAGCCGAGGTACCCCTGATTACTTTTGTTGTGATTGATTAATCGATTCTATTCGTCTACGGTACGTAACGTTGCTAATTCACTTTCTTCAGATGGTTTCGTGGAATCATCGAAGAGGTGACGAAAACGCCAGAATATCGTCAATGTACATATCGCCTCCCGCGGGCGTAAGATAGGACATTTTCATAATGACAAAACAAATGAACATCAGTGCTGCCGTCATACCTGATTGTTGCAGAACTTTGTCCATTTGCATTTGTTATGATGCAATACATCCCATCTACCACTCATTCTATGGTCTCAGGATAGAAGGACATTTGCTTAGTACCAAATGGGTACTTTTGTACAAAAATTTGTTTACAACCGCCGGCGTAATATTTCATCATCCCAGTAGTACGGACTAAAAGAACGCTCTCCTCGTCTAAAATACAGAAATAAAATAAATAAATGAAAACGAACCTAGGCTTAAGCGTTTGCGCAGACTTGCATAGAGATGCTGCGACTTCTTGTACAGTTGGTTCTTTTGTACGATCAAACTGGACTTTAAGGGGCGATTCGGGTTGTTTTATTCTATCCAGATTGTGTGTTATAGGCTACGGGAAAAGGACTGGAGTAGAAAATACAACAAACCTTAGTTTTTTCGTAGGGAATGTCCTGCTTTGGATGCCAACAAACAATAACAGCGCCGTCCCCAGACACGACGTTTGCACGAGAGCTGAACGATGATAGAGGGACCAGGTATTGCGGCACTTTATTAAGATCCATCCTCGAGGAATGCGTTTCAAAGAAGTATCTATAAATTATACTTTAGGTTCAAATGCATTCGAAGGGATGGACACAAAGAGTAGCATACGTCAATTTGCGTTGCCAACCTCTTTATCACACTTAGAGTAAGCACTTGAGCGGAAAACAGCCCACAAGTTCAAAGCCAACGCTAGTGTTAACGTGAGATCCAAATTCACCATTTCTGTGGAGAAATGTACGTGGATAAACTCGCTGATGCCCGAGGCTTTATTATTAAGGAAGCTGATATGGGAGGAGAAAAGAACCGAAGTTACTGAACTTTTAAGCAGGTTCTAATTAGCGCGTCACGCACAATATATAAAAAAAACACCGCAATGAGCAAAAGCCAGAGAAAACCAGAGCCAGAAATGGCACTTCAAAGCACAAATGCCCAGATAATAAAATGTTAATCCAAGTAAAACGCTCAGAACGCTATCCTGCCGTATTTTTGGAGAAAGTTGTCGTCATTGTGTCTGACAAGAACAAGGAACGGGTGCAAATCCCAACGATAATGGCTGCCGCATTCATCAACGTGATACACCTCTCAGGAATATGAAGGAAAAATGAAATGGCTTAAAGCATCATTTTGGGAGCGTACCAATTATCTATTATTGTAGTTGATATTGTTAAAAAGGAACAAGCGTGTAAAGATACAAAAGCGACTAACGCCAGAATGTGCATAAATCGACCGGATAGCATTGTCACTTTTTAGTGAAGTGTAGCACACGCATTCAATTTCGGCTTTTTAACTCATGTGTTATAACAAATATTATTAAATGGGTACAATTTATAATGGCTTTTGGACAATTTTTACAGGCTACACTAACAGCGATAAGCGAACTAGATCCTAGAAGTCTGTTGGTCTTCTCATCTTCGCAAACGCTAATATGTTAAGGTCCTTAGCCAATTTGAAGTTTGAACACACAAAATCGAAACAAAACCCTGGTTTTGGCAAGTGTTTTGGCTTTTTACATGATTGAACTTTTCCGAAAGTTGCCTACACTACATAGAGAAACAGCCTGCTCTACAAACGTGCAACCGCAAAAACAAACTAAGACCTTTCTTAAACGAACTCCAGGAAATATCCAAAAACGTTGTTTGTACGGTCACATGTTTGGCCCTTGTGCATGTGGGCTGGCCTTCGGGACATTCCCAGCCACATTTGTCCTGTCGTCTTCAAAATGCATGTATCCAGCCGCACTTACTGACTTCCTATACCGGTCAGGAAGTCTTGGGTCGCTACAGATGGCCTTGGTATTTGTTTTGTGCTTGTTCGCGTGGGCTTACTTTTAATAACAATAAGGTTAACCGCTTATTTTCATTTTAGAATGCATGTATTCATTCCAGCTTAACGCCTTCTTTGATCTTTTCTAAAGTCGCGGAAAGCTGCACTGGCATCCACCGGTTGCATCTTTAGGACGGATAATGCGCTTTTACAAAAAGTGGAGATCGTCTGAATGATGTCTGCGTTTAGCTTTACCTTGATTCCGTATTTTACACACTAGCCATAAAAATCTGGGAAAGTATCGCATCGGAATTCTCCTAATCACATTCGAATAAAATACTGGATATGATACTATAACAAATCGCTTTCCATGCTGGACTCCGTTCGACTCCATCCCGCCTGTTTATCATGCGTTTCAAACCACTGTTCCAGCACCTAGATGTGATAACAATTGGTTGTTAACAGAAATTTTTCCACCACGATTCAGACTCTCCGACCGCTTTATAGTCTCGTGATGGCCGATGACCAACGAAGCTGGCCCATGAGTATTTTCCTGCGGTGGGGGTGTTTTGTGATGGCTGGGGCTTTATCATACTTTGTGACCACTTGATACTTGGCGGCCACTTTAATACTCATTTTTCTTTGTAGGCGTAGATTGCTCCACGGGTCAGGATTAAATTATCTATCTGGGTATTTTAGTCTTATGTCTTCAGTTTCTATAAGAGTCTGCGACCCACTTAATAATCACTTAAAAGGATTTCCTTGTAGAGCATTCTTTTGACGTCGGATGTGTGGGATGAAATTTTAGGCTTCTTCTGGATAGGAATGTACTCTAGTCAGCAAGTAAATATTATGGTAAATTTACTTGAGCTGGCGCAGCTCCGTAAAGCGCTAAGTACCCTGTGGGAGCTGAAGCGGATGATTAGTAACGGTAGTGGTCAAAGACGCTGATCAAGGATTATTATCGGCAGCAAAACAGATTGACCCGTTGGTTAACCTCGTAGGTACGAGGCAGAAATAGGTGCGAAAGAGTTTATAGATTTGTTTGAAGAGCAGTCTGATGGCTCCATTGGACCACTATAGACATCCCCATACCTCATTTGTAATGCTTTGTTTATGTGAATATTGATCCTGCTAGCAAATAAAGTCTTTTAGCCAAAATTCCCAAGTGCTTTTCAAATTTTAACGTAACCTGAACTCTTGACATTATACATCAACAATTTTTGCAATCTTGCTATTGTTGGATTGGCCGTGGAGTTCAGCCTATTAAAACGCGGGTTTTTATGCCGTCGATCTCCTTTGCTGCCATGCGCTGTTAGCAACTACTGTGAGGTCTTGAAATTGATGGATATTACTCTTAGTCGTTTTTTGGACGGTCTTAAGTCGACTTCCGATGAAATTCGACTTTCAACGGTTGCTGAGATTCGTCGTTTTGTGGCCTCTGAGCTGAAGGAGGCTGCTGCCAGCAATTATGCTGAGTTTATCGAGGATTTATGCGTTGAATTTGAAGGAATGCTGTCTGGAAGTGACCCGAACGAGAAGAAAGGTGCCATTCTCGCTATAGGTATGCTCGATGCAATCTTTTGCTTTGTTGGTGGACACAGGCTTTGATGTTAATAACTGCAGTTTCGTTCAGAAGAATGGCTTTCTTGTTGTTCTTTGAAGCAAAGCGTCTGAGCATCTGATACTGTGATGGCCGTTGCGTTAAACATTCCTTAGAATAAGTTCAAAACATGCGCCTCCAACCGAATATTAATCTTTTCTACTGCTCTTACAGCATACTTTGATGCTCCCATTCCCTTTCTTCTGTTTTAGGATGCCTAGCAGAAATCGACTTCTCAGCAATCGCACCATATTGCTCACAATTCGTCAATTTGTTAAACCTCTTGTCTACATCATCCAACCTTCCTCTTCTTGTTCTTGCTGCTCGCTTACTGGGTGAATTCGGTCTTTTGCTGCCCAACGATTTTGCTGATGGACAGATAAAACGGGCATGTGAATATTTGAAGCGAGGAAGTCTTTCTGCCTCCCAGAAGCAATTCTACGTGAGTTTCGCTACTCTGCGCTTGCATTCTCGAGTTTGTCTTTATGGAGTTTCAATTTGTTCTCTAACCTTGCAACATTTTTTTGCTTAAATGCAAAACCTTCAATCTTAGGTTCTCACGCTTCGTGAAGCTGCACTGCACACGCCTACCAGCTATTATCATCACCTTAACAAGTGTCTCCCCGTACTTCTTCAATATTTCCGCGACAAAGAAGTGGGTCTATTTAATCTTACTGTAACCTCTCTACATTTCTACATGTCCACGCAGAGTGAATGATGTTGAGAGTATTGTCTTGGGTGATGCTTTATCCTGGCGGCTTTAAAAACATAATCAAACTGGTTTCTGTTACCATTCAATGTTTCTTTAGATTGTACTTCGCGATTTGGTGGCTATGGCTCTGCGAAACACCCTTGCTATTGCCGCTGAAAATGAAATCGGTCGCCATGGTCAACAAATGAGCCTTGATGCTGATGTAAACATAGATGGATTCGGTGATAGTCCCTCGTACACCTCGGCTAATCGAACACTAACTTCCAGTTCTAGTAGACAGTTTTTAAGAGGTGTTAGTAATACGCCTATTCGGAAATTCAGCAGTAGCCAACAACCGGCAGTTCCTCAAGCTACTTCCTACTACTGTCCTGTCAACGAGCCCCCGATGATCTGGTATCATCAGTGTGTTGGACAAGTACTACTTACTCATACTAAGGCTGCTGCTATCAAGTCTTCCGACCATCTTGCGTCGGTTGTGAGTTTGGATAATTAAATCGAATTAATGTGTAGTCATTGCCGCAAGCATACAGGAAAATGACCAGAGACGAATGGACTCATGGAAGTCTTCTCATCCTCAATGAACTCCTCGTTTACGCAAATCCAGAGTTTGAGAAGCTTAGAAACTCACTGGATGGCATGGTTGGGCAGGTAACATCTTTTCACAAGAGTGGAGGGTGATGCGTGAAATCGGTCTTTAGGTGATTTCGTATTTTAGCCCATTTTTCACGTTCTGGTAGTCAACCAGACAGAGGGAGAGTTGGCGGTGCGATCGGTGAATCAGACTCCATGGCCGGTTGTCATCTCACCCAGCCAGAAGACAGAGTTGAGTCTGGTCCCTGGAGCCCACCTCTCTGCCCTTACTTCCTCCGTGCAGGTCTACGGTGATGAAGGTGTCGCAAGTGAACTTCTGCGTCAGCAGCAATTTCGTCAGCAGAGAGCTGTACCCCTCGTCTCCGAATCCTGCCAGCGCATGCTTGGTGCCAACCTAGATAAGGTTTTTCGAAAAAAATAGTCTTTCCTTGAAATTTAATTTGTTAAGTTTGATTGTGGCATTGGGACACATCACATTGCCGTTATTTCCATCTAATCGGATTAGTTCTTTTCGTAGATTTGGGAATTGGTTCTTGGATGCTTGAATATGAAGTACACTGGTGTGCTGCATCTAGTCTTGAAGGTGATTCCTCGGCTCGTTGCTTTTGAAAAAAGGACATTTTTAAATCGGGAGTAGGTCTGCTTTTCTGCTTGGAACGCATCAAAAATTGGTTGCTAACCATGCCGTACATCTGTCTGCAGATCAGTTGATGTGACTGCGTTGGCAACAAGGGCTGTTTCAAGACCAGAAGAGAACTCACAAAGGTCTGGTTTTCCATTCTCCACGTTCACACTTTGCTATCTTTCATCCCGTGATACAAATTACTTCTGAGCGATTTTAATGAGACCCAAAATTCTCAAGGCTCTTGTTGTGCGTAGATTGTGTTTAGTTTATGGTTATTAGTAGTTTGCGGGTGCAAAATAAATGTGGCAGCGGTGATTGTCAAGCTGCTTTTGTTTACAAATATGTCTTACAACACTAGTATTCATACATTTGTATAATTCGATCCACAGACTTGGAAATGGCTTTGCATTCTAGTACATTGTGTGCATTTGTTAAATGTCTTTCCATTTGTTATTAAAACCGTCTTCGTATAGTGCAATTCTTTTCATCACACAACTATTTTTTAGCATTCTACGGACAGTGATAAATTTCCTCTTCGATTGTGTAAGTCGGGATCGGGAAAAGGGATATGCATTGGTTACCCTCGGTCTTATGGTGCATACTGTTGGGGAACAATTTGAGAAACACGGTTATCTGGCTCAGCTAATTTCTGTATTACTAAACCAATTGAATTCAACGAAAGACGTTTCCACCTCGAAGTACGCCTCTTGCTACTATTTTGAAACCACATTCAATGCTGAGTCACCAAGTAGCTCACATTTGCTCTACATTGCAGAAAGCGACTCGGTGGTCTGTCGATTGCGGTCCTACTGACGATCGGGCTTATTGCCAAGGCCCTAGGATCTCGTGCTTGTTCCTCGCTCAAACCCCTTCTAGATCCAATGATTGCACGTGGACTTTCTCAGCCGATGACTATGACATGCGCACTTGTTGCTGAACACATTCCTGAACTAAAACGTGACGTACAGGTACTAATAGCATGATCTCTGTTTGAGACCTTTGAATATATGCTAAGTAGTTTTAACAATCGCATCAAACTTTGTTTACAGGATAGTCTGCTAAAGAGGATCAACGTTATTTTGGCCAATAGTAACGGCATCAGTGGTGCTTCATCAATTGCGTTGGGAAATGGAACAGCACCTTACGTTCTTGGCCCTGTACCACCAGGCACTAGTACTACTGGTGGACATTTAGCTGTTGCAGCCCCACGTGCGACCCCAACCCGTGGGCGCACCTCCCTGCCTCATACCAGCTCAGTCAGAGTAAGAACAAGCTCTATTCCACTACCTGGTTTCCCTTGGAGTGAAGTCTTCTCTAGGAATTCTGGCAATGTAGAATCTGATCTTTTTGATGACGTTCTCAGCGAAAGCCAACTCGTCGCCGTGGCATTGAGAACTCTTGGAAGTTTTGATTTTGAAGGTAAGCTCTTCTTTATAATTATCTTGACTTCTCATTATTTCGTGGAATCCATTCCTACACTACTTGTTTTTCCCTTCCCTCAATCTGAATAATCTTTTAGGGTACACACTGGCACACTGCGTGAGACATACTGCAGAAAACTTCATCTCCATTAGCGCTTGCGGTGTCAGAGGGATCCGTTTGGAAGGGGTCAGAACGTGCCTGAGGTTGATGCTACCCCTGATAAAGGTATACCTTTTTTCGATATCATCTATTCTCGTTCTCTTTATAGTCTGCGGAGCTTGTACCTGATCCAATGCAAAAAACACTGGATGCTATTTCGGACATACTGGGGAAGTTACTTATCGTTGGAATTTGTGACCCAGGTAAGATGTAAAATCGCCAACTTTGTCTTGCTAGACGCAGAAGTGAGAAAATGCGTCTTCTCCTCGCTGGATAGCCAGTTTGATAATTACTTGGCTCAGTCTCGACACTTGAGCTCCCTCTTTGTTGCTCTGAATGATGAAGTTTTTGCTATTCGTGGTTTGGTCATGCAATGTCTTGGACGCCTTTCTGATGTCAATCCTGCCTGTGTGCAACCCACTCTTCGAAGCGTCTTGCTTAAAGTGAGTTTTATATTCTAGTCTTTTGGTTGGCATTAATAGACATCAACGCTTTTCGGGAGCGTTAAAGGCTTGCATCTTATTAGTGCAGTTAGCGATATCGGTTGAAACGATATTAATTTATCGATTGCATTCAAACTCTGTACTTTTGTATTAACTGTTCTAGATTATCACAGACTTAGCGGATAGTGGGACGACAAAGAACAGGGAGGAGTCTGCCGCATTGGTGGCCATTCTAGCTGCAACGGCGCCGCACTTCATTCTCCCCTATGGAGAGTCACTCTTGCACGTAATCATCCCGCAGATACGAAATGCGTTGCCGATCAACCTGCGTATGAAGCTTCTTATCATGCGGAACGAAAGATTGCAAAAGGCAGGCAAGTAGATATTGATGCCTTTATTAGTAGTAATAGTTCAGTACCTGACAGTAGTCTTTAATGCTGACATTTCTTTAAGTTCCTCGTCTCCACAAAATTTGCTATTTGGTAGTTCCACTTACTATGTCAATTCTATATCCCTCTAAGATGTTCATGTCAACATGTCAATTCATGAAAGTACTAATATCAAATATAACCTTTCAGCAGCTTGAAACAATCATTTCCTTTTACAAGTTTCTTTTAATAATATAAGCAATCAGTCACCTGAATTACAACTCAAACTGCTTCAAAACTTCCTAAAGACCAATTTATTGCTTTAGCTAAGAAGCTGGGAGCTTGTACATTCGGCTGCCATGGTGATGTTCAAGCCGAAACGAACGAGATCACCTTGAATACGGCCCTACTAGCCTCACAGTCGGCGGCGCACTCTGCCGCGCAAGCAGTGCAGGCTGTGGCAACAGCTACAGCTCGGGGCATCGTCCAGCAGTTTGGGCGCTCCGTTCCCAGCACCAGATGCACTTTTCCTACCGCCGGACAAACTACTGCTGTCTGCGCTCGTGCCGTTGTCGCCGCCAATCAAGCTGCCCACTCGGCCGCCATTGCTGCCAAAGTCATCAGTACCGCTATCGGACGACAGGGCAAGTGTGGATCTACTTTGTGTGACGAGTTGCCGGTGAGGAAGCGTCTGCTAATTTACCGCTGTTGGAGATGACCTTTCAATTCGAAACATTCCATCCTTACTGATCGCTTTTCAATTTTCATCATCATTGACCATCTAAGTAGGTGTTCACTGCAATACCAAACTTGGGTTCCAAGGTCTTAGTGCCCAAAAATATCATTGCAAATACTTGTTGAATCCAACGATATTTGGAAATACTAGGTTTTTCCTAGCCATTTTGTTTTACGATTATGGATAGCAGAAATCTAAAGTTAATTTATGTTTCCAGAAGTAACACTGTTTATGTTAATCACTGCGGTTTGATAGAAAATTATCTCTTTATTTGTTGTTTCTGTTTTTCATGCTAAGCCAAGCCATTTTCTTGGCTGCTCCGAATTGCCCTGGAGCGGGAGCTGCGAATTGGATTTGCTAATTGGTGAGCCGCATGAGACTCTTCCTGGTACGAGTCAGGAATTTCTCGCGGCTGCGGCCAGTCTGGGTGGCTTTGAAGGCTCCGAGACGTCAAGAGGATTTTTCGTGGGCACCTTGGATGCCATTCGACCTGGCGAAATCGGAGGTTTTATGTCGCCCAATCAGTTGCCAATCTCAGGGACGCTGCGCAACGGTCGAAGGATCCTCGAGAACACAAACGCCATTTGGCGCGAACCGAAAGGTCTGGTGGTAGCACTTTTCTCCGCTTTGGCTCATCTATCCTCCGTATGTCCCCAGGCCGTGGTGACTCTAATGGACGATTTAATTCCTGTACTAGTGTATATGCTGCAGGATCCCACTTGTCATGCCAAAAGATCGGTAATTTTTTTGCGTTGATGCTGACTTGAGCCTATAAGTTTTGGCAAGCTTTCTTAATTAGCTTGAACTCCTATCTCGAAGGTTGCGGCGTGGGCGTTTGGTGTTCTGGTTTCGAACACCGGTTACGTCGTGCGCCCGTACATGAAACACCCTGATCTTATGGAGTTGTTGTTTGCACTACTGCGAAGTGTTGAATCGAAGAGTATCCAAGTTGAGGTATGCTTTTTTGTGACGACGTTTTTTTGTCCTCTTGTTGTTCATATCTCAGTACTTTTTCTCAGATTCTACGCTTGCTGGGCCTTATTGGTGCCGTAGATCCGTTCAAACTAAAAGTTTCCATGGGACAATATAATTACATACAGGAGACAGATACTGCTGTCAGTCAATACGATATCGTGGAGTCTCGAGATGGTATGTCGTTAGTCTTTTAAAGAATCGGAGATTTGTCGTTTCTGATCAAGTCTGAAGCCCAGATGAACATTTTTTGTATTTCACAGACTTAATAGACATTCATTTGGAGTAGATTTTATATGCATCATTGGTTTTGTGTTAATTGTAAGTGAAATCCTGACTCGCAAAAGATTAGGCTAAATTTGAATACATGCTTTTCATTCCTTTAGGTTCTTTTGCCCTTTCCGCACGTCATACTTTCTGTTACCTCGAAAGCTGCCATTTTTAATACTTATCACACTTATCACAGTCCAGTAATGAAAGCTGTAGTGTGCAGCTATTTATCCCTGTTCCCCGACTTGGTTATTATATGTTTACTCCGCTGATGCAGAAGTACTGATTAGACTCCTCAACATACTTATGTCACACTGCTGAGCGTGATTGTCTAAACCCTAAAAATATAGTCTTGTCGGTGCATCTCTTGTCCACTAGTTGACATTACACAGTCGGAACTGTTGGTAAACCTGTGTTGGGACAATCGAGAGGAGTTTTTCGCAGGCTATTCCCTCTCCGCTCTGATAAACATACTGCGAGAGCCAGGAATGCGAAGCAACTGGGACCACGTAGTGCAGGTGATTGCCAGCGTTCTAGAGTCCTTCAACCAACGTGCTATTCCTTGCCTTCACCAAGTCATGATGGAGCTCTTCAAATGCCTCCAGGGCCTCCATGAGACCAAGGTACTTCTTCTATCTCTACTTGCTTAAGACATTTTTGTGCGGCTCAAAATTTTGCAACCCTAGTTCGCCGAAATCAATCTTACTGCTATCAACCAAAAGCCTCAGGATGATTATCGTCAGCCGTTAACCAGCGTCGCATCGGAATTTTTTGCGAGTAACACCTATAGCTACCTGTGCTTCCCATGATTAGAGCATAAACGTTCACATTCAATCACCGATTGTCACCGTCATTACTCAATCGAGCATCAGTGTCCATAATCCATCACCAAGATGTGTAATAGTTTCAATACTTTATTTGTATAGGTGGCATGTTTTGTACGTCGATATAATACGATATTCGTTAGGGTTATTTGCGAATTCACTGTGCTTTAAAGGACGCAGAGACTACTGTTCAATTGTTGATTAGTGCGGCCGCCGTCTGCGACTTTCTCGTCTGACTTGAAAATTTGATACCAAAATTTTCTGTTTATTCGATGATTCTATTATATTGCGAAATTGGGTTATTTGAAGTAGCAGTTTCAGGCACCTTGTCGATTTGGTGTTGTTGTTACGAATATGGGCTTCTTGTGCAATTTCATGGCTTATTCTCTTTAAGCGATGGCTGTTCCTATTCCACTCACTCACATAACCACATCTTTACTTTCAGCTTCAAGAAGCTATTACTTATCATATGTGCAGTATAGTCCAGATTATCGGGCCCTTCGCCAAGGAGTTCGCCTCCGAAATTGTAGATATTATCACAACTTATTGGAATTTCTCCGCATCACATATTGTTCAGCGCAACTGCATTCGTCTTGCTGGTGTGATTGCCAAAGCCATCAAAACCGACTTTCGTCCCTCTATGCCACGGCTTGTGCCCTGCATTTTACGTAGCCTGAAACAAGAGATGGTCGACGAAAATCTAATTGTGGTAAGGTTAAAATGTTTCTTACCCTCGTCGGCCGTAGAGTGTCGCCTCTGGGATGCATAAATATTCCTTACTCTAAATATTTGCATTCACGTCCTGGAAGTTATTTGCATGACCTTGGGAGAACAAAAGCTGTATCTGACCCTGTCAATCACATTTTTAGCTTTGCGAGTTAATTAGCGATTTGGGATCTCTACTGGACGGCCACCTGCACATTCTACTACCGGCGTTAACTGCCTTAGTGGCAAATTTGGAAGATACACCGTACGAGCACCTCCTACGAACAGCTCTGGAAGCGAAAACTGCTCAGTCAACGCAGCCCATCACCACCGTCATGACAATCCCAGCCAACGCTTGCTCAGTACCTGTGGGCCAATCAACAGCGATGCAGGCTTTGTCGTCCAGTTGCAGCCCTGAGTCTGCTGATGTGATGAGCGCAGCCTCACCGTCCTATCTCGACGACAGCTTCGTTATGGGGACTCCAGTCGATTCCATGCTTGTTGACTCGGCCGGAGGGGCTGGTGGAAGCGTGACCATCCCCTCACGCAGCGCTCTGCGGGCTGCACAAAGGGCAGCCAACAGTCCTTCGGTGCCCGGCAGCCTCCAGACACGTCTGGCTGCATTACGTTGCATGGCTCAAATTACAGAGGTTCTCTGTGTCGAGTCTCTGGCCACTAATATTGTACAACCCCTCTGTAGACTTCTCAACGCTCTTTACGAACGATCGATGGCAGTTGTGGAGGTGAAGAATAAGCCATCGGCCCCGCAAGTTGCTCTTAGGGCTCTTTATCCATCCTGCATGGATGTGATTTCAAATCTAGCACTTCAAATGGGTTCGCGCTTCAAATTTATCATGCCTGTGGTTCAAGTCACCCTAAACTTGGTCAGCATACCGCACAAAAGGTTCGAAATGGCTATGGAAAAGGTGGGTACTGATCGCTTTATCTCAAAAAAACCTGTTGTATTATCTCTACTATGCTCTCTTCCCTGTGCCAGGTGAATGGGGATGGTTATAGGCGACCAAATTTATCTGCTGATGGTCAGCTTATATCAAAGGACTCTCATGCGAACTTCACCCGCAAAACTGATCCAGATAAACTGGTTAAAAACCACACCCTTAACAGGTATTTCAAATTGTTTGTTTCATTGAAGGCTGGATTTGTTTTAAAATTTTGGCGAATTTCGTTGTACGACTGCTCCTTTATTGCATTCCTCCCGTTGGTTTATCTAGTTTGAATTTGCAACGTGCCTGGCAATCTTCACGCCTCTCGAGTCCGGAGGACTGGAGTTTATGGCTGAAGACATTTAGTGTCTCGCTGTTGCGAGAGTCACCCAGTCCAGCCATCCGAGCTTGTGCGCGTCTCACCACAATTGCTCCACACATTTCCCGTCGTCTATTCAATGCTGCCTTCATGAGTTGTTGGAAGGAGTTGCGCGATGCCGAGCAGGACGATCTTATCAACACCCTTGAGAATGTCCTTAGACTTCCTTCTTCCGCCAGCCAGTCGAAGGAAATAAGCCAGGTCATCCTCAATCTGGAGGAATTCATGGCTCACGCCGATAAAGTTAGCTCACAGTCTTTCTGTGGTCTTCCATTATCGTAATCTAAGTAGCATAAATCGATACTTTCTTCCACTGTCTGTTTCATTTCCTAGTTTTCTGGCAAAACACCACGAGTGCACCTGCCACTCCCACTAAATCTTCTTGCTGATCGGGCTATGAAGAATCGTGCTTTTGCGAAAGCGTTGCGCTACAAGGAATTGGAGTTTCTTGATGAGGTTGAAAAACGCTCAAATCCAAGTCCTGCGACGCTCGCTTCCCTTTTGGCGATCTACGACAAGCTACAGCTTACCGAGGCCTCAAACGGTGTTCTTCTCTACGCGACGAAAAATCCACGCAATAAGTTGGTATGCTTATATCTTTTATTCTCTGCATTTGTTAATTTCGTTCACAGTTCGATTATTTCCTCTCGTCAAGCTGTATGACCCAAGTTTACCTTTTTCTGCTGGATTTTGAGTCAGTCTTTTCCGTTTGTTACGATATTACTTTGTTTTTCTCCGAGCAGACTGACGAGGAATTGTGGTACGAGAAGCTGCACAATTGGGACCGTGCGATCGCCCTATGTGACCGAAAATTGGAAGATGAAAGGATCAGAGACAAGACTAAGCCAATTCTCTGCCGCTTGAGATGCCTGCACTCCCTTGGTCAGTGGTAAGTCGAAGTGCACCAACCCTTCTTTTGGGTGGCCGTTTTCACAGGTTTACTCCTTTTGTCGTGCGAATGGTGCCCATATGTGCTTTATGGCTTTGACCTCAAGACTATCTATTTTTAAAGTACCGTGATCTGGGGGCGCATGAGCACAAGTTATCGTTTTCGTTCGCATATTTGGATACGTACAGATGGATGCGTTTCTTGAACTTGGCCTTACGCCGCCTGTAAAGGCATTGTAGGTTAACGCAATTATGTATCTGATCTTCCTGGAATAATTTGTTATTGAAGATGGAGACGGAGCATTCGAACGTACATACGGTTGGTTTTAAGGTTTGGCATCGGTGAAGTGAAGCCTGTGCCTTTCGCCATGGTCACATCAGCATCGCATATATGCTACCTCATAAGTATAACCTATTTGTATGTAAGTGACCACACATGCACACTATAGTCGAAGGTGATGGTGAAAAGCTGAACGCATACATGTTCATATGTGCATGAATGCAGACTGAGAGAATAAGATTGTTTCAACAGTGAGCCAGAGTAGTGACTTGGGCTTGCATCGTAGGTCGCAACTGGAGTCGATGGCATGGGAGCGCTGGGGCCAATTGAGTGATGGAGCACGAGAACAGGTGGCGACCCTAGCAACGAGCGCGGCCATTACCATTGGGGCGTGGGGGCGAGCAGCGCACTATACGCAGGCTTTTGCTCCCGCTGATCATGAAGGTGGGTTTTACCGTGCCCTCCTCGCCCTCCATGAGGGCAATTACGCCGCTGCTCTCGACGAAGTGGCGAAGTCGCGCAGTATCCTCGCCGCCAACCTTGTACCTCTTACCACCGAGGGCTATCAGCGCACCTATCCGGTTCGTCTTCCCCATCTCACCTATCCCTTCCTCTTGTTCCTCATCTTTCCTTTATTTTTACCATCGAATTCGTTTGGGGACACTTTGTTGATGTTGAATGCATTATTATGCAAAAAATGTTTTAATTTTGAGCGAGTCACCTTCGTGTTTAATCACATTTTCCCTTTCTTCTGCTGTTCCCATCCCGTTACTAAACGCCATACCCTTTCTCCCATTATGGGTCTGCAACTTCGTCACTTGAATTTATAGATTAAAGTTCAAAAATTGTGTTTTTGCTATTACTGTCGATTTGATATTATTTAAGTAATGTTTGCAGAAATATCACACTGTTATTTGCGACTTTTTTGTCACCTAGAGAAGTCATAGGGAAAGTGAACAACTAAACGCAATTTTCGCATGTCTATTTGCATAAAAAATAGCGCAATTTGAAAGGGATTCTGATTTTTTCATGATTGTATTTAATAAATTAAACACATTTTCACTGCTCATCGGCTGTGTACTTAGTTTATTTTTCATTCCAAAATTTGCCGAACTCTCGGTCTCATCATTTTTGACATAATTGTTCACATCTGCTCCAAGTTAGCCAGGTACTTTGGCAACTCTGGGGATTTGGCATAAAAGCACATTTGCACAAGAAATATAATGTTACTTGGTTCTCTCGCCATGTTCACAGCTTGGTTTGCTGTTTTGTGCAGGACCTAGTGGACGCGCAGCTTCTCTCGGAGGTGGAGGAAGTGATTCAATATAAGTTGGTGCCGGAGCGGCGAGAGGTGCTTCACGAGGCCTGGCATCATCGTTTGCTAGGCTGTCAGTCAGTGGTTGAGGACTGGGGCCGCATCATCCAGCTGCGTCGACTTGTTCTTGATCCACGTGAAAATATCAAGAGTTGTCTCCGCTATGCTGGCCTCTGTCGGCGATCGGGCCGTCTTGTAAATAAATAATACCCCTATGATAGCACTCTGCCAAAAATCTTTTTTTTATCGTAATTTTTTTTAACATTCACGTTTCAATAACGTAGACCAGTACAACGAGCTCCGTGAACCATTCCTCTTTCACGTATCTATTTAACTATGTAAGTGATGTATTGTATCCGAGGCAGATGCCTATGGTTGTGGCCAGTTGTAGAGGCGTCGTGTTTGCTTGAAGGGAAGTAGTGAGATCTGTTTAAGAAAACTATTCTTCCCACATTGTTGTTTTGTTTGTAAAAACATTCTAAAATTGTTCATCATTTGTTTACGAGGTCTATCGTTCGTGCAATTTCCATGATTTCATGATTATTCTTACGCGGCTCTTAGGATGTGGAATATTTTGTTGTCGTAAAGGCTTTTCTTCTTAACAGATCTGAAAAAATAAGCTATGCTGTACAGGGAGTTCGCGAAAACATAAGAAAACTAATGCGGTTGTTTGAAGGCATCCTTTATTCAAACTATTTCTTATGGGTAATTTATAAGTTTTGCATAATCATACTGTACATACCTGTATTACAGAGCCTAAGTTTGCAAGTGTTGCTAAGGATGATGCCGAAGGACCCGTCAGAAGTGGCATGGAACGAGGTAGTACCGACGCCGGACCCGGCGATAGTCTTCTCTTACGCCAAACTTCTCTGGGCTTCGGGATCCCGAGAGGAGGCGGTGACGCGGCTACAGGTCCTGCGTGATAGCGTTATCGAGCCCTCACTGCGCGTTCAAACGGCTAAACTGGAGGAAGTCAGCCAGGAAGTTGCTCAACAGCCCTTTCTCCCATCCACAAGCATTACTGACATTACCACTCGCATTGATGATCTCCGCTCCCTCATGGCTAAGTGTGTGCTACTTCTTATCTTTGCTGCATTTTTGGGCTTCGTGAAGTCTCTGTGAAGCCAATATCTAGGGTTCCCTAGGATTTTTTTCGATTCATACCTGGTGTGTATCTGAGCTATCACATCGATTACGAACAGAACTCGGTTGCTACCGAAGCATATTCGTAATTTCCGAATGTTTTCCACTGAATTCATAGCTCAACCTCAAAAGATACGCCTCTTTAATTGCTGAGAGCCATTCTAAATCACAAGTCGTGTATGATTTTTAGTTCCGATTTGTAAATTTATAGCATTGAACTTTTAGTATCACTGTTGAATACACTATACTCAATTCTAGGTGTAGTCTTCGATTGGGCAGCTGGTATACAGATCTCTACATTCGTTCATCACCTGATAGTGGCGGGTCTAGACCGCCTGGTTCTGGCCTCTTTTCGTATGGTTCTGGAGTCAACCAGTTAAAGCAATTCTCAATTTTTAGCGAAACACAGCAAAACGTAAGTCTTACATCTTTGCCATCTTGCAGAGGATGTGCAGAGAAAACTTTACTAGACTTCAGTTTTGAAGTTAGCAAGTGGGAACAGTATTTCACCTGTCTCGGGACTATTAACTACCTTAGTGATGAATGATCTCAAACAGTGAGGAGTGTTATGCCTCTTAATGTCTTTATCCACAAGCTGGTTTTCATATGTTTTTATATGTTGTATGCTTTTTTATGTGTTTTTTATATGTTATTGGTAAGCGGTTTGCGAATGTGAGTATAGCACCTACAGTGGGAACCTTAATTCACATGACGCATCAAATATACTTTTAAGTTTGATAACTTTATTTTTATTATACTGAAGTGGTACTTTTAAGCAACTTCGACGTCGAAGTTTCACGATGCTGGGCATCTTGTTTTCGTTATCACATGTTTGCTCATAGGAAATGAAATGAATTTGTGTAAACAAGATTACTGATGTTGTACTACCTACACTAGATTACTGCTGATGCTGGCGTGGTGAGTCTGGGAGGGAACGTGCACTTTCTGGACGATAAGTTGATGATGATGTACAACTTCGTCATCAAGTGTTATCGAGCCGCCACAGAGCATAGTCCCGGCAACCGTGCCGCATGGCAGGCCTGGGCTATGGCCAACTACGACCTCTCCACTCGCCTCGGTGCTGAACAGGCCCAACTCGACCAGAAGGAAATCCAAATTAAACAGGTACCTCCACCCTCCCGCTAGAATCTTGTTTTCACATGGTTAAAGCGTAATTTATTTGCGGTAAATTATTGTCTGCAGCTGGTTTTACTGAATGATGTTTCCTGATCTTAAGGTGTTTGTACTTTCCTTTCATTAAGGTCATTGCTTCAGATAGCTCATTTGATCGCACCGCCCTCAAACAGAGTTTGGCTGGTCTGAGTCAGCGTCGGAGCATTCTTCAAAAGAGCATTGAGCAACTGGCCGCTCCATCAGTACGCGGCTACATTAACTCAATTAGCATATCTTCTGACAGCAACCTCCAGGCAAGTTGCAAGAGGCCTTTTGCTCTTCCGCTTTGGTATGCAAGGCACAGAGTCAATGAATTAGCCGAATCTTTGTCTAATGTGCTTCTAGCGTGAGAGGCAGGAATTGAAAGTCATTAGGACACTTATGAGGCTTGTGGGTAATCATTACGTAACAGCTCCCAGATCATCCCTGGAAGCATCCACGTGAGTTTAAAGTACGCATTAATAACAATGATTGACTCCAATGGCTAAGGGAAAAATGTTACATGTATGGCATAGCAAGTTGAATGTGTAACACAACAACCAACCGATGTTTAAAAAAAGATGTACATATGTAGGATATCCTTCGTTTGATCAACTTATTATTCCAATTCGGCCATCTTTCGGAGATTCGTGAGATAGCGCGGGAGGGTTTGGGTAAGATCCGTCTACAAAACTGGCTGCCAGTACTGCAGCAGCTATTGGCTCGAATCGACACGCCACACGAGCACGTGGCCAATATCATAGTGGATCTATTAATCGCAGTGGGCAGGCAATTCCCACAGGCCCTCATCTACTCTCTGGTGCTCTCCTTCAAGTCGGGCGGTTCTGACCGGCGTCGATACTACGCCACTAAGATTCTCTACTTTATGGAAGAGCACAGTCCGCGTTTAGTCTATGAGGCCTTTTTGGTAAGCAAACTATTTAGGGTGCCATTTCTGCCCTTCTTGATCAAAAATGAAACTGTTGCCTCTTGCAGTTAAATGAGGAGCTGATACGCCTATCGGTGTCATGGATGGAAATGTGGTTCGAGTGCTTGGAGGACGCCAGTAGAGTATACTTTGGGGAGAAGGACACTGGGAAGATGTTTAAACTGCTCTATCCCCTTCATCAGGTTATGGAGCGTGGTCATGAGACAGCCAATGAGGCTGCCTTTCTTCAGGAATTTGGCAAGGAACTAAACAATTCGCGTATATACTGTGAACGCTTCGAGAATCAGGGCATGCGAGCAGATCTTCAACAGGCCTGGGAAGGTTACTACACTCTCTACCGAACGGTAAAGCCGAAGTGAAAGCTTGAATGGCTTAAAGACGCTATAGAGACAGAATTTTTCTGGTCCCCATAGCGCAATATGCTCGTTATCTGTGCAAAATTTGGCACTAATCGAACTGTCATCCGCATTGGGTGGCAAGAGTTTTGTAAAAAAATTTATGTAGTGAGAGGTCGGCTGGCCTTTGAGTGGTCGTAGCTTTCTACCATTCTGTTTTTTCATCATCCCCTAAACGAAGATATATGCTATGTATGCTTGCTAGATGCCTTGTACTTAAGTCCTTATGAATGCAGCCAAGTGAGACACTAATACAGCTCAGACAGAGTGAATTATCTCGTATTGCGTGCCTGATGGACTGAGTAATGGGGATTATCCAGCTGGATTTGATTCCTTCTATTCATTTGTCAATCAGTTCACTTTTTACTGACTCTGAAATCATCTAGCTTTCAAAACGAGTCTCGAATCTGTCCTCTTTGGACTTGACTTGTGCGGCGCCTCGGTTGCATGCCTATGGGAAGGATTGGATGCTGGCGGTGCCTGGCACCTACAAGCCACATTTGCCGCTAGTGCGCCTAGTTGGGGTTAAGAACTGTCTCATGGTAATGACCTCCAAGCAGCATCCACGGAAGTGCACCATGCTTGGTAAGTTCCATATGTTGGGTCTCTAATTCTCCCTTTCTGGTCTGCATAGAGTTCTGCCACATGAGTCTCATGAATAAACGTTATTAAGGGGGATTTTGATTAACCATCGAAACCGTTAACTTCCCTCACAGGATCCAATGGCAAGACTTATGTCTTCCTGCTGAAAGGTCACGAAGACACGCGACAAGACGAACGTGTGATGCAATTCTTCGGCCTTATAAACACGTTGCTAATGACCAATCCCGAAACACTGCGCCGTAATCTTACGTAAGCTGAATCGTGTTGAATCCGACATTTTGCTTCCTTTCATGGCTTTAGAAGCTACAGATACCTACCAGAATCATGCAATGTAAATAAACGGCACTTGAAGATCAGCATGACATGCATTCTGTTTAAAGGTAGTTTTATGATGTTCGTTTGCTTGTAGCATTCAACGATTTTCCATAATTCCGCTGTCAACCAATACTGGTCTCATTGGCTGGGTGCCTAACAGCGATACGCTGCACAGTCTGATTCGAGAGTACCGCGACAAGACAGACATAACGTTGAATCAGGAACATCGAGAAATGCTTCACCTGGCACCCGATTTCGATCGTCTCAACTTGAGTCAGAAGACAGAAGTCTTTGAGGCTGGTCTTCGGGTTTCCTCAGGCAGAGATTTAGCTACTATTCTCTGGCTGAAAAGTCACAACTCCGAGGTTTGATAACTTCATTTTTGATCTGAGTGTGCATCTAAATTGCCCTCATTTTAGGTGTGGCTTGAGCGCCGAACAACGTTTATCCGTTCCATTGCAGTCATGTCTATGGTCGGCTACATCCTAGGTCTAGGTGATCGGTGAGTACCATTAGGCTTCTTAAGGCGAGTTACCCACCTGAAAACTTCACACTCGATGGTATTCACAGACTTACCTTTTTTGGCCCAAAGGTCCTAAACGATCTGAATTCAGTGCCTTAATATTATTGTTATTAAAACCGGCGTTTCTTTGTTATCCGCCGAAATCACTTCGGAGCTGGGAATTATGGGCTACACATCCCATTAAACACGTTTTCACACCTTGAAAGTAGATTGTCACTAGTTAAGCATTATTTGTAGACACCCATCGAACTTGATGCTGTGCCGCGAGACTGGAAAGATAGTACATATAGACTTTGGGGACTGCTTTGAGGTGGCTATGATGCGCGAGAAGTATCCTGAGAAAGTGCCCTTCCGTTTGACGCGTATGTTAGTCGCTGCAATGGAAGTAACAGGTATAGACGGCGTATATCGACACACCTGCGAGACGATGATGCAGTTGATGCGCAGCAACCGGGACAGCTTGCTTGCCGTGCTGGAGGCCTTTATTCACGATCCTCTGTTGCAGTGGGTACTGTTGGAGAATAAGCGGCTCGTTTTGGGCCCCGCTGCAGGTGCTGGTGTTGCCGCTAACAGTCAGGGTGTTCCACCGCCTGCTCCTCCGCTTTCAGCAAATTCAACGACTCAGGCACAACAGCAGCAACAACAACAACTAGTAGGACTCGTCTAACTTTCTTTATTTAGTGCAAAGAACTGTGATGCCGCTATGTCGTATAGATTTCTGATTGTCTAAATGAGATTCAAACTAGAATTTTTTGCCATCAAGCGTTGCTAATTCTCTATTCAGTAGAATTGGTAACATTGTAGAACTTGGTTGCAATGTAGTATTCTGCTATAGTACTTTTTCAGTGAATTTTCTCGGATTTTCACCTTGAGCTAAATGCCATTATTGTTCTCGGGTGCTTGTGTACGATGCCACTGACGCGCAAGTCTTCATCGCTATTCAGATCGACAGTGAAGGCGAGCTTCATTCGAAGGTACCGTTGGGAGCCGGAGTCGGTGGGGGTGTTGGGTACACTCAGACACGCTTATCGCAGCAATCGCAAAACACTCCGGCGCATCTGCGCAACATTCCTTACGTTTTTACGGACCCAAACTACCCCAGCAGCCTCTCATTACGCGATTGCCGACACATCAATCCCTGGCGACATCATCTCTGCAATGGGCCCTGGCTCGGTTGCTATGAGACGGGTACTTCACTTTTCGTCCCGTAGTCGAGTTGATTTACTTTTAAGTTATAGATTGTTAAATGTTATTTTGGCTTCCTCTTGAGAGGAATTGAAAATTCATTTCGGAAGGAAACATGAAGCCTTTTTATCGCCCAACTTTCTTGCAGCCAAGGCAATGCGATGTCAGACTGAATCGGGTGCAATCGTTTGTGAACGTGTGGGAATGCAGAACTTCATCTTTTCCGCGAAGCCGCCCTCGGAAAGCGAGTATTACGATGAAATGCCAAGTAAGTTTCCATGTTTATGTAGTGAACTAAGCGTTGCCTATACTTGGACAAGCTTTTTCCTACCCACCAGCTGGCGGAATGGGTAACACGAGGGCTCGAGACGTGCTGAGTCGAATACGTCGAAAGTTGGATGGTAATGAGAACGGAGCGCAGACGAGTGTCCCACTGCAAGTTGACGATCTCATTCGTGAGGCAACGTCTGTCAGAAATATAAGCCAAATGTATATCGGCTGGTAAGTCCAAAAACCTCATGGACTTCATAGGTCGGTGTTAGAGTCATTGACTATTCAGGCAAACTTTGATAGGAAAAGAAAGTTTAACTCGGTCATCCTTGAGGCTGCAAAGGTGTCCACATGATGTTTTTTTTGCAGAGGTGTGTAAATTGGTGCGAGGATGAATTGACATAATCTAATTTGTTCCTGCTGTTACATACGGTTCTCAAAAAGAATCCAATAAATTCATACAAATTTGCCGAAAATCTATTATGTTTTACCGATATTTTACCACTTTTGTTGAAGAATATTTACTCGTCTCAGGTGCGCCTTCTGGTGACGCGATCGTGAGCTCGGGCGGCCTGTGTAATCACGCCTCTTCGACTAAACACGATTACTCCAATCTCACAAAATGACTTTGTACATTCAAAGATGTTTTCGCGACTCCCCTACTTTTGCATTAAAATTCTCAATCTAACATTTCCCTCATCGATTCTAACCCCTGAGGAAATTCCTAATTTATGGATCGGCCCTGCGACAAAGAGGCATATGTAAAGAAAGCACTTTTGGGGCGAGCGACTGACACTAGGACAAATCCGTTGACTGCGGGGTTCTTTGAATGAGTCACGTGTGAGGGCATTCATTCTTGAATGGGTACTCAGGATGATTATGCATTCTGGAAAGGAAGTAAGGCGAAGGTATATCCGCACCTACCTCACTGGGTC
Source organism: Hydatigera taeniaeformis (assembly GCA_900622495.1). Lineage (NCBI taxonomy): Eukaryota > Metazoa > Platyhelminthes > Cestoda > Cyclophyllidea > Taeniidae > Hydatigera > Hydatigera taeniaeformis. Next base: position 84,549 of record UYWX01000008.1, read on the forward strand.
TATTATTCGTAGGTCCTTGTTGAGAGCGTAGAGACGTTCCATTTCATCAATTGAGAGCTCAAAGTCGAACACCTTCAGGGGTTTGAAATGAACGATGACGGCATAAAGGCTGACTTACTCGAAATTTGACTAAAAACATTGGTGCACGACGTAAATCAAAACAGTATTAGCTCAGTCGCACACTACATAACATTGGGAAAACTGATTTGATTTTACAGCGTCGACGACCAAGTGGGCGGTTGTTGCTATTTTTCCCACTCAAAATGAATCCAAAAAATAACTACTCTCAAGGTACTAGAAAAAGGACAGACTGTTTAACTAATTCAAGGAGTCATTTATAATTAATTCAATTCTCGGAATTCAATTCCGTGAATTCTCACGGAAGTCGTGGTGGAAAGTGGATTTTTTAACGGAAACAATCTATCGATGCTTTGCGAAAAAAAATGGCCCTACCTCAATATTCTCCTTGATTCTGGTGGGATTAATGCTTGTCGGTATAACTATGAGATTCCTCTGCAAGCCAAAACGAATGAGAACCTGTGCTGGTGTCTTCCCATGAACTTGGGCGATCTCGGACACCACTGGATCTTCCAGAATGGCCATGACACCTTTATCTTTACTGAATTCACATAGGGTATTGGCTTGTGTGTCTGTTTTGCTCTAAATAGCGGAACGCCAGGCATAGAATAAGTAAAAATGCATTCGAAAATGACTCAACAAGGGGCACTAAAGGTTGGTTCGCAGTAACTTTACCCACGTTTCATGATAGGTGGAACCCAGAGCTGCGTAGGCGGCCACTTGCATACCGGAGTTGCGAGCAAAGTTGATAATCGTCTCGTTGAGGAAGTAGGGATGGCTTTCAACCTGCAACACCGCCGGTGGTATGTCACAACACTCTAAGATGCGTAGAATCTGCTTTTCATTGAAGTTTGCCAACCCAATTGAACGAACCAGACCATGTCTCACCAATTGCTCCATAGCCTTTGAATGTTGAGTGCATACATTAAAGGTAACTATAGTCTTCATTAAAGAAGAGCTTGGCGAAAACAGTTAAGACTTATTATTCCTTTTCAGCCCGGCATTCGCAATAGTTTTGCACAACCTCACAGATTGCATCAACTTTTCCCACTCCATTTTCAAGTACACTTTAGTAGATTTAGTACTTTTGTGGCCATTATCAACAAACTTGTCGTGATTCCTTCAAAATTCATCCCAATTATTGAGTCGAAGGTCCCAAATTTCAGCAAACGTTTCAATATGAAGGCGGTTCGTTTCTTATGGTTCGCTAATTGTATTCCCAATTACTACCCTTTATTGTTGTGCTCAAGAACCACTTCCAGTTCTCTGACTCATTTATTTTTGACATCCAAAACAGCGAATCGCAATCAACTCAACTGTCCCAAAAGCCTACCTGCAGCCGCAACAATGGTTCCCATTCGCAACTTCATTTGTAGGATCAAATTACTGCTGACATCTACATACCATCACCTCAACAGAGGGTCCGCATCCACCAAAACCATTTTTGATAAAATGCGCCAAGAAGAGCCATAAACAAGTAACTACAATCGTCTGCTCATTTTTGCCTTCTCATGGAGGCTTAGAATGAAGAATGTTTCAAGATGTGACACACGCCTCGGTAATGAGGGTGTTGAAACCACAACTATTGAAATCAAGCCAAGGGAATTTTGTCCCAGAGTTGGAACTCGTCCGTACTCGATACCAGTGCTCGCTATCATCAAATGAAGCGTGCTAACGGGAAATTGTGCATTGCGACTGATTTAAGAGTGCTGATTCCCACTAGCTGTATTGAAATAGACCATCCTCAATGGGATGTTAGCAAGGGTATTTCAGAGTGAAGACAGCCACTGGATTCATGAAGCGTATATACCACTGGGATTAACTTGAAGATGCCTATCTTCTGATGCTATTGGATGAACACCCAATGATAGTTCCGTCGTAATTATTGCTGCAGAATGTTAGAATACCGTGGCAAATCATCGCATTGTAGGAACTCACATCAAATCGGCGTCATTTTTTTACGCGTTTCAGACGGATTACAAATGCAAGTGATCGAGAGACTGTACCCAATAGTGACCACACCATCAACGGTTTTCAATGCGTTTACATCTTTCCCTTTGTCCAACCATTTTAATTGTTTTTTTTTGCTTGTCAGTCGGATAGGTTACTCTTTTGCCTCCTCTTCATGAGAAGATACCTTGTAGCACCAATTGAACTTGGATACAGTCCCAAAACCTCGCTGTGATTGAAATTCACACTACCAGAAAACATATCTTTGTGCTCATCAGCTTTTTTCTACTCAATCAGGCTGGCTCCTGTGATTTGATACGTCCCATTTGCATGAGAATTTCCTCAATCTTCAGCTTAGCAGGGTCATCCATCAAGCTCTTGAAATCGTAGGTCTTTGATGCCAGTGGAAGAGGGTTTCCGAGAGTTCGATGAGCACTAAACCCACCTACCGCGCTTGATACAAAACCAGCCGTAGAGACGAGTAGTTTGTGATGGTGAAAAAATGCACGCATTTCACTGGCGTAATTAACGAAAAATAGATTTTTGAAGCTCTCTACAATTAATGAACTGATAACACTGATGGAATCTAGGAGCATGAACAGTCTGGCTCATTCCTTAAGAGCACTTCAGTTGTGCCGAACACAAAGAGATAACGCGATTGCCAGCTCTGACAACCTAAAAACTCCAGGTAGTATACTTAATATGGCCTCAATAAGTAATGTATGCTCTTAAGTGGTGGGCCTTAAGCAAAGCTCCGTCAAATACAGAGGGTGCAATCCCTAGAGAAAACATTGACTAAATGTTTGAACTACAGGTGCATATAGGCAAACCTCCCACCACTCATTACCTTCTGCTTTTGTTTCTATTACTACTAGATTCCCGATCTGCGTCCACGTACGTACGTTGCTTACTATTGATAATATTGAGTTACAGTCTAAAGCTTGCACTCCTGCGCATGTCCCCGATATGTACAATGGTTTTTATGTGTCCTAACAAACACTAAACTTGACGTTAAAATGTAAGGTAAAGTAAAACTAAAACAAACTCAAAGTGATTTTGAAATTAAGAGTATTAACTGTTCACTAAATAACAATGCAACTTACAGCCCACGTCTCCTCCAGAGTGGAGTTGTCATAATCTGGCTCGCCGGTTGGAAGTAAAGGAAAAAGTTCCGTCCCAGGCTATAAAAAGAACGTTTGCTACAGTAATTTACATAATTCAAAAATCAGAAGCTCGAAGGCTTACCCTTAATGAGACTGGCCAGTGTATTAGGTACAAATCCAAGTATTCTAAATTGAGAGCGCGCAGGGACCTTATACAGCTTTCAATAACTTTGTCTTTCCGATGAAAGGTACACCAAAGTTTTGAAGTGACGAATACTTCATGACGACGCAAACCTTCTTCAAACTGGTGTTTCAATGCGGCTCCGATAAAGATTTCATTTTCACACTCGAAAGCACAGTCGATGTGCCGATAACCACAGTTAATGGCGGCATCAACGGCACGAACAACACCCTTTATAGGAATCTAGACGTTTAAAAAGTAATCCGCTAAGGACTTAAATAAATTGAAACGGAAATAAAAAAACTATCAAACTTGGAAAAATATCACCAATAATGATCTACAATGGATCAATGCCTACTGAAGCAAACACCCTCAGATTGAAGGTAACGAGAAATATATTCTCAGAAGCTCCGGTGACCACGCAGAATTTGTCAGAAATAAAAATAAAGGACAGAGAGACTCTAATATAAGTATCATCCTCAGTGAAAACAATACTTTTGGATTACGTGATATTGCACAAATGAGCCTATGCATTATGCTCAAAAAAGATAACATTTAGATACAAAGTGAACCCAAACACATAAAATTCAATCTAGAATAAAAGCACTTCAAGGCGCCTACTATTAATATATGACTTAATTTATTATAGTATGCAGAATTGCTAGTGTACATAAATGCAACCATATGCGAATTGCGGTTCTATTAATTATGCCAAAAAGCAAGGTGCATGAGTCACCTGCCATGTTCCCAGACCAACTGAGGGTATACAGGCGCCATTGTGTAGGTATTTTTCGCGCATTGCAACCATTTGAGTTTGGAAGCATGGAAACGTTCAAGGTGAGGATATTTGGGGCACCAACATATTGCAACCGCCCCCCAATAAAAGTCCTTTTTCATAATTATTTGTTTTATAAAAAATATGTAAATTTAGCAAATAAAAAAAGTGATCTTTAATTATCTCATGTTTTATTGGTCCAAAGTAAAGGCCGTTAGCTGCGCGGCCTATTGACTTTGTTTGGTGTCTACTTGTTACACCAGGGTGTTCGCTGTGGTATGTCTTTGTTCCTGTGGAGTTATTAAAAAGTCTGTTTTTAATTTGTTCTTTATGGCTGCTTGAGATGCAATGATTTTTTTCCATAAATAGTCATGTTAGCGACGTTTTAGATTGCAGATTATTGACTTGTATATCTATGGTATTTCAGTCATCTGGGGACCTATTTATACTGTCTGGAATTGTTTTTGGGCATAATTATTGGGCTTAGCGTAGTAACCTATTGCAAATTTATTTGGGTGTGCTTTTACGAAGTTTTGCTTTCTTGTGTGTTCTGGTTTTCGATGAGTTCTTTTAAAGTTGAAGCTGTTTTTTGAGCATTCATTGAAACGCTTACTTTGTGCCTTGGAATTCGCTAAGACGAGCGTTTAATTTGTGCCCAATTTTTTTGAGGCAAGCCGACGCATTTTTAACTTTCAGTAACTTGTGTGTCTGACAGTTTGCTAGGACTAATGGCTGGTGTTCGAAACGTTATAAATGATTTGCGAGTTCAGCAGGAAAATCTACAATCGAAAATAGAGGAAGTGGAGGCTGAAATAAAGAACGCTGAGGAAGAGAATTACAAAGTTTGTTTAGATTTTTGTCTAACCTAAAAAGTTAGAACAATCGAAACTTTCACTACTGCATCAGGAAACTTTGCTCCAGCAAAAAATCAGGAAGACTGCGGAGCAGGAAAAGGCGAAGCTTGATAAGATCCTTAAGCTTGAGGCACAGTATTCTGGTCTTAATGAGTGAGTTCTGTCTTATCGTTAGGTTAGAGTTATTTTTAAAGATCACCTGAAAGTCTTACGGCGAAAAGCAAAGACGCATATGAGAAACAGGAAAAGTTGCTTGATGAGTTGAAGGAAGCTCAACAACAGGCTAATAAGAATGATATGATGTATGAAGAACTTAAAAAGCGTCTTGTACATATGGAACAAAATCGCGACAGAATGGAACAGCGCGCTGCACTTAAAGAAGCGTAAGTCACTTCTTGTACAATGGTACACACTTTGTCTAGTGAGGCTAAGCGTTTGGAAGAGGGCTTTAAAGATGCCAATTCCCAGGTGGAAGTTTTAAAATCAAAAGATTTTGAGGTTAGTGGATAAGATCCTCACAAATGAAAACTGCACACTAACATCAACTTCATTAATTGTTACTTTTTTTCCTTGGATTCTGTGTGGCAAATATCTATTTTGTTTTCGAATCTTAGTATGGTAGCGTTGATAACTCTATTGCTTTCTGTCCACCTCGACACCTTGAAATGGAACAAAGTTAAAGCCAATATTTCATGGCTGTCGCAAAGCAACTTGAGACATCTTCACTGTTGACTGCAAGTAAAAGAACTTTAATCGATCTATCTCTGATGTCTCTGAAGGTAATACTTTAGTTCATTGTACTTAGCCCATTACATTTTGGCGTGAAGGGGATGTTTACTGAATGTGAACCGCTCAAGTAATTTTAAAAATGACCTAAATCGTGTCACAATATCTCATGGTACTAGGAGTTGGTCATTCGAGGTGCTGAAGAGTTCAAGCATGTCGGCGTATTACCTAACTTTGGTTCTTGATAGGAATTTCTCAGGTGCTCTAGGAGCATTGTTTTTGGTTCGTCATTTAAAAACAATGGCGTTAATGCATGCTTTTCAACAAATGCTGATGTAAGTTCTGAATCCATGCACTCGCACTTCCTCTTCCTTACTGACATTTCATTGCCATTTTGAGATTAAAATGGCGTAAGAAATGGTTTTTATACTCGTATTTTATAACTCCTACTTGTTATTGATGCATCATTCGTCACCGCTGACCGTTACACAAGCTGACTGTGATGTGGATAATTACGTTAAAGTATAAAATTTTAAACGTAGTGAGGTGTGCCAATAGATGATGCAACGCGGTGATGCGAGTTTTTTTAAAATTATGCTAAATGCTAGCACAAATTTTCACTTCGAGTGGCATTTTTTTATTTTAAGCACGATTGGGGAGGACGTGCTTGACATGAGCGCCCCAAGTTTTGTGCTCATCGGAAACTCATTTCTGTCTGTATAAATGAAGACGTGTAAATACTATTTGTCTTTGTGGAGTGTTAAATAGGAAAAAAAGTTTGAATCTCAGATGCACCGGGTATGAGGGTCAGTCCAGAACTCTGGTTTACACAGCAAACCTGTAGGCTTAGGGGCGCGCGGAGGTGAGTGTGCGAATTTGCGTTTGCCTTCTGCTCTTGCTGCTGCCGTTGCTACTTTCTGGCAGACGTTCTTGTCTCCATTTCACTCCCCGGCGAGAGCTTGGATCAACCGGTGTGTGAGAGAATAAGAAGGTTTCAATTGGCATTAGGTGACCTTCTTTTGCTATGAGAACCAGAACTTCCTAGCATACAATCTGTTTCGTGAGTAAATCCGAAACAAGCGTTAAGATTGGTCAAATTTATCCATTCTAAGACACTGAAAGACTCCTCCTAAGTCGTTATGGAAGATTACGTGGCTGTTAGTTTATTTTTCAATCTATGCTTATATTAGACTATATGCGTTCCACTGCTTTGGTTCCAAGATGTCGACTTTGCGGTATGGTAATAGATTGCATACCGGGCAGTGTAGTATTTCACAAACATCAGGAAACTGGCTTTTGGCTACAAATTTTCCCACGTGTTTACGCGATGCCACCAGGAAGTCCCAATTTTTCCCCGGGGCATTGTGTGATCCGCTGCTACGCTGGTGCTGAGGCTAAACGCCTTTTTGGCACGAGATATCATTTGCTTCACTCTTAAATTTAATGGTCAGATTTGCTCATTAATTGCACAGCAAAAGGTGCTGCTCTCTCACCGTTAATCTCACTAACCGGTCTTGGTTTATATTAAATAACACTTATGTACCTTTGGTGCAGAATGATACCGATTTGATGGACAAAGTCTCCGAATTGCAGAAGAAACTGGATGAGGTATGTTTGGAGCGTGTCAACTTGCCGCAATTTCATTTCCCTTTCACATTCCATTGACAAAGTTACCAGCTTATGCTTTACCCTTAAGAGGAAGGTGAACGCGTACTCACATTGCGGTCATCTTAAATTTATCTCGTCCGTTGTTTGAGCTTGCAAGAAATTTTGGCTTTACATAATGCAGGTTTTTTCCTGCATTTTTGGTCTGCGAAAGAAATATGATTACAGTGGCTGTTCCTTCTAGTTACTTATTACTCCAACCGGAGAAAGTACAGTTGAACCGATTTGCTTTGCCATTTCTCACCATTTGCAAAGAATTCATTTACCTGGAATCATTTCCCTATTGAATGTGCTTAAAGGAAATGAGTGTTCTTGGGACCGTAGGCTTAAAGGCTGTCCCAAAAACGGCACTCTCACACCTTAGACCTCTCAAAAGAAGCTGAATATGGTAAATTGCAAGCAGGCATTAGACAATGCGATTTGCAAAGTGAAGAGAGAGACAATGGGTGGGAAATGAATATCTGCTAGATGCTTCCGGGAAATTTCATGCCTTTCAAAGCATGTGCACCTTAACTTAGCTTACTTTCTTCAGGCATGTAAGATTAATTCACGTAGTGGTCAATTTTCATCCAAGCGATCAGTCGGAGATCATTTCAGACTACCATTTCGTTATTTACATGTTCAAAAAACCTAAAATATATAGTACTTATGAGGCTTAAAAGTACCTACGACCGTACAATGATGTGGAGCAGGCCACTTACAGAGGCAGTAATTTGAGCTGTTTATTATATCTTTACCAATGTGATGGCTTTCAAGCTGTAGTCTGATCCTCATTTGAATAGATTCAAAGGTTTTGCACACAAAGTTGTTCAAGTAAGGCTTCTCGCGCTGTGTCGAATGTGCATTCACTGAAGCCTGTGTGCGTCAAGTGGGGATCCACAACTCTTACAAACCAACTAATTCAAACAAAAAGCCTCTGCCCGTTCACTTAGCATTAATGATTTCAGAGACTAATCAAATGGCAAATATTGTAGATAAAAACATCTTACATCACAAACTTGCGTAGCCTGGATTGTGAGTGTTTAGGCAGTTTTTGATCTGTGGAACGCTCATCCAACTTGAGCAGCACTCTCATTAACGGCTGTCACTCTCATCCAGGCCATTCGGACTGCAGAGACGTCTGAACGTGTTGGAACAGCTTTTGGACAATCTATTGAAAATCTCAAGCGTAAGTACTCCTGTTAGACATTTGTGACAACCCTGTCATTTGTTGTGCAAATGCAATGCGGATGGTATGACAAGAAGTCAGTTGGATTGTATTTTTTTCTGCCTTTAATCTGAGTTACAGCGACCTGATGGAGTTAGTTAGACCATTTTAAGCAGAAGATTCTATTGAGTTGGTTTGGAGTGCTCGGTATAGTAGGGTGATTCGATGAATATCTTCCGCCAATGTAAAGGGTCTTCAACACGACGTGTTAACCTCCTTGTGGAAGTTCAGTTTTTTCGCACTTAGCACTTGTTAATTCCAAATTTTCAATTATGAAGCATTTGGCTTTGTGAATGTGTTCCAAAAGATAATGCTAAAAAAGGAGAAGACCAACCTAAATTTAAATGCCTCCACTATATGTGAGGTGATGATTTGGACAAATATGATGCTGAGATGTTTCAGTTGTTAATTTGGTGATTGAAGGATGCCTTAAATGATTTTTCATGGAGCAGTTCTTTGCGGCATCACTTGGCACGAAGGACCGGGACAATGGAAGTGCGGCATCAAATCGGGGATTTTACGGAGCGTCTCAAGTTTTCCAACGATTCGACGCTAAAATAGGGGATTGATGAATGTGCAACAGAACGGCGAATAACGCCGTTCGAGGATTAATTGGGCAATCGGCACATGCACGAAGCGGTTTGCAAGGACTAAGGTGTACAAGAAGTTCTCACTTGAAAACAAGGAATCTATGTCAGTGCAAGCGCGAAATTCGTCGATGCCTCAGGATTTTCTGATGTATGACAAATTGCGTGGGGCTGTCGTACCAGCATGACAGTTCATGCTGCATAACTGTAATGGAGTTATTGACTGGCGAGTTGACACCGCCCTTATTGGCTTGGCAGTTTCCAGAGTGTCTTGTGTTCAGTTTTCACACGTCGTTGGTTTCTTGTTCGCACAAAGTGCTTATTTCAACACTTTTCAGGCTACCTAGAAAGTTCGCCTTTTTTATTAAAGTTTCATTCATATTTTTTTAGAGCAAATTGCAAAGCAGCGTGAAGAGAATGAGAAAATAAGGAAAGAGATGGAGAAAATGAACGAGGTCCTTGAAATTACTGAACCTTGAACCATTTTTTACATCTGCGTTTAAACAACTGCTCCTCTTTCAATCGTATCGACACGCACCCAGAGAGAGAAAAGGGAGATGACATGCATCCCTTTGAAAATACGCTTCACAAGCTCCTTGTGTCAACTTGATCTTCCACACTAACTCGCTTTTACAGTAATGTAAGCACGAAATACATGTTTACGCGTTACTATCACCTAATCAGTGGGTCGTTTGTTGTCGTGCTGCCCGCAGGTGGCGGTGTGGGGGTTACTCTCACTCTCTCCCTCGAGGTGCTCCAACTCGTGCCCGCACCGCGCCGTCTGGATTGCACTCCTTCGCCAACTCAGGCGCATCAGCGTTGAAGCGTAGCTCCCCTTCCGTCTGAAAAATACGCCTTAGATGCCGTCTCTTAGTTCACATCATTACTGCATGGAAAAGCCTGATTTTCTTTCTGCCATAGTGATGTTCAACAAGGGTGACTGGAAGGCTTTTTTGGTGCGAGGCTTTTAAATGGCAAGTTTTGAGTGCCCAGTGGTGTTCAGCTAAACCTCATTGAGTTTAAGTTCTAATTTGGCTTTTAGTACTTGTGAATTGTGAAACGCTGAGGTGTTTACTTGAACTTTAGTCCCACCTTAGAAGGCACTGACTTATTGGTGTTTTTTTTCCGAAGCTATGATCAAATTCAACCAAAATGAATGCATCAAAATTCTTTAACGTGTAAAAGTATTTCACCCAACTCTACCTTACAAAAATTACTAATTGGAAAACAAAATTAATTTACTCCATAATCCTCTCAAAATAAAGCCCTTCAGTTACGAATTCGTTTGTTGCCCCAATCTTGAGGGATGTTGAATGTTGAGACCAGCTTCACAAATTGCATTGAATCTGCATAGGCGGTGCTCCAGTATTCTTCACTCAGGGAACATCTCATTCTCCTACTTTGCATAACATCTAAGGGAAAAAGCTGCACGCTTAAACTTGACAGTGGTTTGTCGGCTTGCATATTTGCAAATAATGCTGGTCATAAATTGTGCTGAAACAGAAGTCTTGCATTTACTTATTTTTCGTCCGTAGGGCGTGCAGAGTGGCCTGCAACAGCACCAGCCCCTATCGCTCCTCTCCCTCAAACAAGAGCATTTGGATAGGTTTCAAGCGAGCATTTGAGAAGAGTTATTCTCTCGTTCCCCAGAAGTAGTGATAGGGCATACTAGAAAGTAAAACTGATCTATTTTTCTGTTTCTAAAGCCTGCAATACAAAGACGAGCCACGTCGACTGAAATGTTCACCAATTTTATTGAATAGGAAAAGTTTCGTCAAACTACTTCTTTCTTCGAAAGTCCCTCTAGAACTTTGCACAAATCATTGCTAAATTCTTTGAGTCGAGGAGCTATTTAACTGCATTTTCACTTCAAACACTTGTCCATGGTTGATGCGGTTGTGATGCCCCACACCGAAACCAGTTATGCCGACATTAACTAGCCGTTATCTCCTGAATTTACTCCGTACTAACCTGCTTTAGTCAAAGATACTGACCAATTCTTCCGGTTTCCTATCGCAAGCCCCGTCATTCTCAGTCAGTCCCCTCAACTGACCTCCTTATGTCGGTAGTTATAAGTGGGAGAGTTCGCCATCTACTGCTGCTAACGTGGGGTATTGGTGGTGGTGCTGATTAACTCACTCCATTTTATACACAGGAAAACACCGACTACCTCTATGCAGCTAGTTGCTTGGCTGTTAAGGCCAAGGATATGCTTGAATAGAGTTGAACCAACAGCAAAATTAAAAATAAAGGAGTAAATAGCGGTCTGAAAGTGCTTATTTGCTGCATGTGCCTTTGCTAAGCTGAAGCTGAAGTGATGCTTAAGGGGGCAAAGTACCACAATAATGGAATCATACCATACCTTAGTTTTTCCTTATTGATTTACGCATGAAAACATTCATGTGCATCGTGTTTCAGGGATCACGCGTTGTTAACAAAAATGTGCTGAAATGTTTTTTGCATTGCTAAACGGAAAAGTACTTCTGAAGAGCATAGACTTTTGGGAAATCCGAATTTAATGTGCTTTATCTATTGAGCGCGATTTGCGTTATCGGAGCATCAGCAGGGCGTCTCATTCAAAGGCAACAAACCCATTTTCTGCCACCTTGAACTTATGATATTGACTTTCAGCTACTGAGAACTCTGCTCCTAGATGTAATGTTTCATATAATTCTTGGACCATTTCTACTCACGAAATGACAGTAGCACTCTTTCCACCATACCTAAAAATTAAGAACATTTGATGGCATTTCCGAATGTGTCATTTACTGTCTTCACAAACTTCACACTTCTAACCTTAATTGGTATTACTTTTTTGCACTAGCTGGCCTTCTGACTGAAGGTTCTCTAACGCTCATGTTTTCATTCATGATTTTAAGATTGCATCATAGCACCCTCATCTTACAATTGTAGCATTTGACTTGCTTAAATAACGCTACATTTCTTGTGGCAGTCCACCATAAATGGAATGTATAGGTTCGTTCGGTGGTTGGGAAGGGTTTCATGCTGGCCGTGCTCAATGTTTCATCCAAAAATCTTGTACAAAAGGCTTGAAGAGGTGAAACTGTTGAGAGGTGAAGTTTCTAAAAAGTTGCTGCATATGATGCAGGCGCGACGGAAAACAAAAATGCCCAGGATAAGTCCAAGGTATTAACTTTTTTCTCCAAAGCCTCTGCCATCTTTCCTTCAGCACTCGTAATGCCATTATTCTACGTAACTCTCTTAAAACCGCTTGTTTTAACGAGGCCGGGAAACTACACACTTGAGAGGCACGACACCTTTATGGCATAAGAAATTTCATACTCTGAGTTGCGAGTTGGTAATCTTTGTCACATCTGCTTAATTTCTTTTCTGGGCAATATCTCTTCTACAATAGGTTTATAAGAAGGTGTCCGAAAGCATTTATTTATCAAAGCCATAGAGGAGTTGGTACTCTTGACACTTCTACGGCGGTGTTTTGTAGCCGTTTCTGCTAAGCTGAATCCCGACGGCAGCGCATTCGCGTTAGCATGTTCAGTCCCTTTTCTATATTGAACGTTGAAGTCATGTCAATCCAGCTCCTCGTACAAGCGTGCAATTGAGCGTTCAATCCCCTTCACTATTTTCAGTCAAGTCAACAGTTAATGATTTGTTCTGAATATAAAGTGTTTGGAGCATCAGAATATTGCATAGATTGCGAACGGTTCACGTTCCGTTTCATCCCTCCTTCGCGTTTAATTGTTGATTATGAAAGTGGCATAGGCGATGATATGTTCTCAGTCGTCTTTGTCCTACGACTACGTGATTGCGTCTGCATCCAATATAAAGGCGGGGCATCGGCTTTAAGGTTTGGTAAAAGTTAGAAGTCGCGAGAGCCTAGCGGTCTCTTTAGCTCTTGAAACGGTTTATCATGTTTGCTCTTGAATTTGAAATCCCATTTCGTTTGCTGCTCTGTTTGATGATCTTAGCTAAACCTTCATCAAAACGTTTCGAACGGTTCGTTAGACCAAGGAATGTGTGGAACAATTTCTGGATAGTTGCTATAATCCAGATCCATACTAACTTTGTACGCTCTTCAGTGGCCGGTAACCCTACAATTGCGGGGTTAACTCTGCTTCCCAAAGACTATCCACCTCTACAAAAGAATAGTGTCGCCAAGATAGACTTTGAAGTGCCTTAAAGGTAGACCAACCACTGTTGTCTACATTAGCCATCAAAGTTAATTTGGCACACTGAAAACAATTCTATCTCCGGCTCTTGCCCATGAACTGACCTCCCAGTATTTGAACAGCTTGGATTTATGCTTATAATCGAATGAATTAACCCCTGTATTCAGCTGCCATTAGTTTACTGCGCTAGTGATGGGTAATTTCCTCAAACGGATGACGCACCTTCTGAAGGAAATGGTACGTCCTGACGATTTCCACGTGAGTTGGCCACCAATATTGGCTGCATGTTTAGCAACGTTCGCTCATTCCTGTTCGCCCTTACAAGCAGCGAACGAGGCTCTTTCCTCCTGCTATTGGTGATATATGTTGACTGCTAGCAGAGTTCACCCACAATGGTCATGGGGATAGCCATGGTCTCGAATAGATTGTTGCAAATGTCGTCAGAGTTTTTTACAAGTCGGGCAACATCCTGATTAGGGTCTGAGTTTTGTCGAGCGGAGAAGGTATTTTCTGAGAAGTTTAGGATCGCTTCGGTCCTACGCAGTAAACCATCGCCTAGTATTACGCAATAAGTTAGTTCTGTGCCTAACTTGAACTTCACTGTCCAGGTTTCCTTTCATATGGTGAATTTTAGCAAAGATTGCTATTTTCTCCTAAACTCCTTCTGTGAGGGACAATACTGTTAATGAAGTGATGACCCAAACCTTACTGCAAAGCCTCAAGGAAGGATGAGCATTTAATAATGAATTATGTGTACCCGAGTAAAGGAAAAACTACGTGAGATTAGTATCACATTAGTAGAACTATATAGAAGAGAAGCGTGGAAGGTTCCGTCATTGCGTGGTTGTGCATAAACACGTGTTAACCATTTGACAGGAGAATTTCAGTCGAAAGGCATAATGCCGTGCGACGGTGAACACAATTATTTGATAAAGCTTTTTGGTCCTTATCTGCTGTCTTCAATATAGTGAGTGATCCGATTCTCACTGTGAACTCGAAGGCCACTAACGTAGCGATCTTTTTGGCCAGTGAATTTTTAAAACTCTTTTGCTAGATGTTAGAAGTTCCTGTCGTGTCCTCCAACACCACCACTGGGTTTTTGTAGCGGTGGAAAAAAGCCCCTTAACGAGGAACTGCGCTCTTTCACCGATGTCAAGCTCTACCAGTGTTTTGCAACATTGACCGATATCGGATGCGTGAGAGAATCCGATGCCTCCGCGCAGCGAATCAGAGGAATCTTTTCCCTCTGCAAGTGCAGGTCAGAGTCAGGTCTCCATTTTACTCTAATTTTGGGAATTTATGACATCTGTAAAAGGTTTGTCAGAGGAAAGGATCAAAGTTTCTGGCATGGCTTGCAGGCAAGTTCACTCGGTTACGGAAATAAAGCCACCTAAGTTGTCACTACCGAAACTGAAAGTCAAACAAACATTGTTACACTATTAACTGCGCTTTAACAAAAAGAGCTGCAAAGCCTCCCTGCACAGTGACAGGGACCAAGTTTTCATTACTCTGCCTTTCGGAGGATTGCCCTTCTTTTCAATGCTTCATTTTAATGCATTCATCAGCTCAATTATCTAACAAGCTTTAAGCCTTTCCAGAGCAAAATATTCGGAAATGAATTTGATAACTCAATGGTATAGCCCCGCCACTCCCTTCCACCTTTTGAGAGGCTTCTTATGGGTCTAACTCCTTTAAGAGCATTTATAGGGCATTGAGAATAGAAAAAGGAGAGTTTAACTGGTATGATAGAGAGAAGGCAATGTTTGATTCTTTTCGAGGTCTGAAGGCGTTTCGCTACTCCCCCAGCAGCACAAAGGAAAAAAATACGTCTCTGATTTACATGGTACATTTAAAGAAACTAGTACACATTAAACCGGTGTATCCCATTTATATCACCTCAGGCCAATTGTAAATGTGTGAGCCAGTAAGCGTCTAGTGAAAGTTAATATTTATGACATCTCAATTCAAACGGCACTCGTATTCACCTCATCCACACTTCCCTAAGGGATCAAGGCAACAAAATTCTGAGGAAGGAGACACCAAAAGCCACCAGTAGTTGCAGGGTTGAAGTTTAGCCTTTGTCTACAGTATGCTAAGTATTTGGGACATGAATTCATATCCGTTATGAAGGGAAGTAAATCTGCTGGGTCCAGAGAAGAAAGGGAGATGAGCACAGAATAACATGCAGTAATGCATCTCGAAAACTCAAGCTCCGCATGCTTCGCGTGCATTTATTTAAGCTTTCGACGCCGTTATAGGACAGAAACCGGTAGCAAAGTTGTCAGGCGGATGCCCTCAAGGTATTGTGATATTTACAAGTCACTACAATACGATGGACCTATGTGTCATTCGAATAGCATAGAATTGCACAACACCACCGCCTTTAATTGGTGAGCAGTTTCGTAGCGTATTATCATGAATTCGTTGAGGATACGGGCCGAAAATTGGGATTGAACAATAGAAACTACAAAACGAGAAATCTTTCTTTCTGAGTCAGAGTGCAATCATTCGCGGCAGGTGGGTACACATTGTTTCGCCGCTAACTTGAGGAGTGGTAAGTTTATACCACTTTTTGTCGATAGTACGCAAAAATATCAAGTTCACACTTCTAATTAATAAAATTATTTTTTTGGTAAATTTAGGCTTTTCTTGGTGGTATATTTTTGCTAACGAGAAAACCGCATATGACAGATAAGGGAAGTAAAAAACAAACGTTTTGTATGCAGTCAACAAGACGGTTCCAGGATTGCCCTTCAAGGGCAGAAGTGTCACTAAATCTGACAGAGGAAAGCTATTTTATTAAACAGATATTCGAGTAGCCAAAGAACCGTCAATATGTTCAAAAAACATAAATGTTATTAAGGTCTCTAGTCTGTGGAATAACCTCATGGACGGCGGTCGCCGACCTCTATTAAGTTAGAACATTATTCTACACCACAAACATTACCGAGTCAATAATTCGGAGCAGATGTCAAGGTAATGTCTTGACTTCGACCTCTGCCATTTCCTGGCGAATAACTACCAATTTATGGCATATTTGTGGTGAAATGGCAGCTCCATTTTTTACCTAAACACTGCTGTTGCACAATAATTGAGTCAAAATACATGAAATCCCACCAGATGGGGCAAAGCCCCAAAGTCCAGGAAGCAGTTAAACGTTTGCTGAGAAATGGAGCGCTCACGACTCTCCCTCTCTCCCGAAATATCAAGCTACACAACTAAAAAAGCTCGATACTTGAAAGATAATAATAGGCACGTGCTCGGTACATGAATGAAAATTACTATGAACTTTGACAGCTGACGGCTAAAGAAAAAACAGGATTTTGGTTATCTGAAAGAATTTGGAGAGAAGAAATGCACCACCACCATTGCTACTATACCTTATTGCTACCTGAACAACGAATAGGAGCACCTTGTACACTTGGATTTAGTACACAATCTAAGGATAACGCAAGGAACACCACTTAGGCCTTGGTCGAAGAGTGACTGGACACCGAATGCATAGCCTAGAGGTACAGAGATTTCAATAAGAGACGAATAAGGTAAATTACGCATGCCCACATGCAACGATACTAACCCAAATCTAAAATCGAAATGAATTATGCAAAACCATCGGTTGGCACAAATGAACATTAAAAGTGAACAAAGAAGAGTGATGCCGATCGGTAAAGTTGGAAGTGACTAGGTTATAATAGACATAAAAAGTTTAAAATACTTTACAACCAACTAGATGAAATGTTGGCAAGAGGTACAGTAATATAGAGGTTTAAATAATGATGTATACACAAACATAAATATAAAGGACTTGAAAAGCAGGCTTTTAAAGTCTGCAGCAACTAATTTTCCCCAAAGTTTGAACTACTGAGTTTGGAAATCTTTGTTTCCACCGCCACCAGCACTCCTTCACCCTCTTGACAAGCCCGATATTTCTGAATCTGTTCGTACTGTTGCTTACTGTGTTCAATCTTTTCTCTTTGCCGCAGTTTAACCATGAGGCTTGGAGAATTGTGAACACGACGAGACATCAAAGAACGTCGAACGCGAGTAAGAACCCCCTTTTTCTGACCTGAAACCGGAGTTGTCTTCGAATCAAGATTTGAAATTGGCATGGTTCAACTGTACGGTTAGGAGAACGAGCACAAAGCAATGAATTCCAACACTATAGAGTGACAGAGCCAACGCCGACAGCCAGAAGCGCAACTAGAGTATTGTACCTTTGATATTATTAGTAGATACGGTATTATCCGACAGAGCAGAGGTATTCCTCGCATTATGTACGGAGTCGTCCTCAGTTATACAACCGTCAATAGATTCGAAATCCGACGTATCGAAAGGCAGGCGACCTATAAAGGCTAAAACGTAAAATACTAACAAAAGAATTACGCTGAAGCCCTTCATTGTTCGAAGTTTTGTCAAGTATTATCGGAGTACGAACAATACCATCCGTGGGCGACCGCGGATCAATATCAAGTAACTTCAATTTCTGCACAGTGGGTAATGGCGAAAACTCACAATCCTGGTGAGCCTTACACATCGGAGCAGAAACACCACCCATACTATTCTTTTCAAACGAAGTGCGGGGATCAACTTTCAGAATACCGATCAATTAAAACAATAACACATAATTTAACTTGCAAAATGTTTTAGCTTCAAGATTAGTAAAAGCACATATTAGATTTAGTGTTCGGTTGTACGTAAGCTGTAACTAAGCCTAAGAAGACTGACAAAGGTAATATCTTACTGCCTAAAATCTGTATTTTATGGCCTAAGCAATCACTGCAATGTTAACAATTTCCTCCTTAAGCAATTTCTTCTTAAGCCATGTAATGCAGCTTTGAGAACTCTAAATACATTCTCTTCATTGATAAGTGGAAAAGTTGGGGTCCCTAAACTTCCGCCACGTAGAATAAAACGTTAATTTCAGGGAGATGAAGCGGACCAAACCGAGCTTGACCTAAGGGGCATCTTAAGAGTGTAAGGGTCGGATGAACCGCAAAATAACTACCCGACATTTGGCAGCCACATAAGCAATGTTTCACAAAAAAGGCTAGGGTTCACTCCATCCTCGTGTCGCAAGAATGTTTAGTCCTCCAAAGAGTGCTCTTTCTACGCGAAGTACCCTTGCCTTTAGTATGGCAAGTTCTGAACAAGATGGTTTGCTTGAAAATCTAGACTAGATTTTTATAATTATTTTTTTTATGTGACCACCTTATGTATGGCGATTGTCTTGGGATTCGCCTAATCCTTGTAAGCGTTTATTTAGCCTAACCTAATGCCTTCTTCTTGGTAGGAGTCTCAGGGTGCCATACTACTATCGCATTGGTTCCTTATACGACATCTGTAAGTGCTGCCGAGCGATACAAGAGCATTTAAAAGACGTGTGATTTACTATGGATAGCTATTATTTGTTGGTTCTTTGCTTAGTGTTGAGATATCATAAGGGAATCTTCACCTATCTGCTACTTTTAGAGTACTTTGTCATTATGTGTGTTTTAGATTTTGAAGGCCTTGCATAATTCGAAAAATAGCTGAAATTCTAACTCAGGACATCGATCACTGTGAACAAATTAGGCATTATATGGCGTTTGAGTGTGAGGCAGCAACGGATGCCTTATTCGCTCTGTGTATGAGTCTTGGTTTAAGTCTAACAATGTAAGCCAATCCATGAAACTCAATCATCTTTTAGAACAGAAATATAAGCTATCAACATTACTAGCGCAGTACTTACTTTGTACTTCATTAAATGCTCACAACAGTCTGCTTTTTAAGAAGCATAAGATCTTTTACAAGCTTCTAATGACATGGAGTCGGCAGCGTGGTGGAAATGTGAAAAGCGCGTAATCTTCGTTCATATTTAGAGAACAGATTTGCTTCTTTGTAATCTCTTGGTGACCCACCCTGTTTTATTCCGTAAATTACACTGTGACTTCTAGTGTGCTTTGTAGTCACTCATATAGTATGACCAGAAAACCTTTCTCCAAAAACGGATGAGGTGGATCAGCTGCTACCTTGAATGTGAAATCTAAAAGCAGCTTCACTTTTGAAGTTTCCATGTAGTCCACGGTTAAATTGGGTCTCCAAATAAAATACCTGCTCCACTCTGGGACAAAAATGCACCGCAGTTTTAGTCTTTTTCTAAAACAGTTATTTAGAAGCCTGCTGTGAACAAAGATGGTGGTCAACAAAAGCTTCGTCTACTGTTTAAGTTAGTTTTAAAGCCGTGAAACGTTATAGGTCTAGCTGAATCGTTAAGAAAGATCAGCAAAGCCAGGTTCAGGCATCTGTCCGACGGTACTAAATTTTGAAGACTGGCATAAATGTCTTGTAGTAGTTCCTCATAAGCAGCGGGTACGTCGCGATGGCCAATAAAGAGACAAACGGTTTTGTTGTAGCATCCAAAGCCTCCCCGTTAGATTAAAAAGGGAGTTAATGAGGAGTGTGCAGCGTCCCGAGGCTTCCCATAAGGTAGTAGAAGGCATAGGTGAGGTTGGTTTACATACTTACATACTTACATACTTTACATACTTAGAGGTATTGGGATAAACTGTGATGAGGCATGGCCCGATGGCCAGCCCATGCAAACAGGAGCAGTGTATTATGCAGCAAATTTCTCCAACCGAAAAAGTGCTATGTTATTCATTCTTTGAGGACTATGTTCGGTTACGACCAATTGGGTAGCCACAAAACTTGATCGCAGCGCATATCTCAAACGATCCCAATAAACATGTTCCATTTCTGATTGTTGACTGTGCCTATTCGGCTCAAGCAGTATGTTCGCTTCTGATTTCAAAGGTTTCTGTAAACGCTAAAGGGCACAAAGTCAAGAAGAAGCACAATGCGGCAACTACATACCGGTGATTACTATAATTTCGCGTACGAAATAAAGTCGTGTGCAAAATCGAAGTTGTGTACCAAAATAAATACCGAATCCTAACAAATAGTTGCAAGATTGTGCGGGTACGACCAACAATATTAGGTTTTACTAATTGTGGAATGATCCAGTTAGTTCAATTACTCTAATTGTGTTTTAATTAATGAGGGTAGGACTGGATTGCTTGAAACGCTGCCGATGTGTACCTGGTACTGTTGTCTGGATTTTTGCTTTTATCTTTTTTGAAAGTAGCACTACTATGGATCTTACACTACATTACATTGCTTTTTCTATCGTGTTTTTGTCCTTTTGGCATCATTACATCTCGCCTGAAATCTTCCATGTCGTAGTCCTGTTTCTGGGATAAGATGCTTAGGGTCCTCTTTTTCGGATATGTAAATTTATGGAGGCTGCTTGATCCAAGGAACCCACGATGGAGCAGCAGCTCAAAGAACAAGCACATAAGATTCTGCGGTACGAGACGAAACTACGAGGTATCTTTCCTTTCATCATCTTTCCATTTCATCTAGATATCATATCTGCATACCAGGAATTACAAGCAGATAATGAGCGCCTTGGAAACAAATTGCGTACGGCTGAGTCTAACGTAGGTTCACCCTAATCCAACGGATTTGCTATGGGCTTCTGGTGGCTGGTATGCTAGAGACTAACTGTTACCTCATTTTTCAAATTCAAAGTACTCACATCTGTTTTCTACTGTCCTTATTGTTTCTCCCTCTTTTACTGACTCGGGGAACCGATATTACATGGCCCTTTTCATGTTACTACCATTGCTATAGGCGTCACTGTTGCGTCATGAATTGGAAGAAAAAACTCACTTGCTTGAAAACCAGTATGCCGTTAATGCTGACCTAAGTGAAAGGATGGCACTTTCTGTAAGCAGAGATAATTCTTTTAATGTATTGGAATAATTAAATTCATGTTATATCCTCCTTGTCTCTTCTCATAGACCCTCGAAAATGACAATTACCGGAAGGAAGAAGAAAAAAACTCGTGTTTAAGACAGCAAGTTGATCGGCTTTCTAAGGAACTTGAAGTTGAGCAGAATAATTCAAAAAGTCTAAAGTGTGCCCTTTTGGAGGCACAAGAGCAGCACGAGGCCTCCACGCGACACTTTGAGGTTGGATATCTACTTTTATCATTTGAGTAAAAGTATCGTGTCTTTCATCTGATTTACCGTCCTTGCAGACTCGGATAACTGATATTGTCTCCACTCTTAAAACATACCAAGAGATTCACCAAAATGACACTGAAACAATCAATCAACTTTGCTCCGACAAGGGGATCAACCGGAATAACGTGATTTTTCATTTTTAACGGATTCTGAATGAAAATTTGTTTATTGACATTATCTGCCATCAAGAGGATTTACTTTAGCTTCTTCATGGTTCTCTTATGAGCTCTTGCTGATCTTCTTATTCTCTATTATTACACAAATAGTCTTATTCTTACAAACAAGACTGTGACCTAGAATTTTATTGAATATATTTTGGATCCATGCTAATTGTATCAACTTAACCTTATCCGAAACCATGTTTATTGCTCGATAAGTTAGATGCCTTGTGCAGGTTTATTTCGGTGGATATGTTGTGATGTGTGTTTGCAAAGTATCGCAAGCACTCAAACCATTTCTTAGTTCCGATATTGCGAAAGGGCTAGAAATGCACAATCATCTGATTCTAAACTAAGCTTTAGCGAACAGGAACTGTATTTTTACACTTTAGGCCACGGTTAGCAAAGTATTCCTAACCGACCTCATTTCAACGTTAGTTGATTCCGAGACTAGTGATGCTGAGACACCCAAAGTCGACGATCTCTTCGACTTTATGCGTCAACTATGGCGAGCTGTCATAAGGATCAGTCCGCTTCAGCAACAAATTATTGAAAAACAACTTCTCCAATGCCTTGATATGAAGTCCCTTGTTTCCATAGAATTACTTGATGTCTGTGAGAAGGAAAAGAACGATTTAAAACAAGAACTTGAGACTTTAAAACTGCGCCTTGTGTCCTTTCAGGCTGGGACAAGAAAGCTCCCACCTCTCCCCTCCTCGGTGAGCTCTTTAACATATTCGTTGGCTTTTGACTTCATTAAGCTCACAACACATTAAAACCAACTTTTCAGGAAGTCAAGTTACGTAATGAGTCGTTTTGTTTTGCGGGCAGCAGTGAGACTTTGGAGGGATCCAACTTAGAACTCCAGCTTCAGAGAGCACGGGATCAAATTAAATTATTGCGGAAGCAAAACCTTACAACTCTTCTTGAACTTGAATCCATAAAGAGGTCGATGCAATCAAAAATCTCAGGTGCGGTCTTTGGTGCACTTACCTTTAAATTTGATCTCCTGTGGCAGTAATAACCACTGCAAATTTTCATCCCGCTCATATGCTTACTTCTTTACTTACTTTACTAACTTTTTACTTTACTTCTTTAAAACCATTATTTGCCACTCCTCAAACCTAAATTTGTTTCGTTTTACAATATAGTGTTTATAATGAATAGAACTTCTTTTGCCAGTGGAACTTGTTATCGGTTTCGTGATCTGTTCATTTGGTTTCTTAATGCCTCAGCCTCTCTGGTTTTCGAAAAATTTGGAAACCTTTGTTATCTCTTTCTATGCATTCCTTACTCCTATTTTAAGCTGATCTTAAGTATGCCTTAGGTTGGTGAATTACTTGTGTACTTTTGAGGCGAGGCTTAGATCATAATGAGTGCAATTTAGTTGCCGTTACAGCAGTGGAGCAGGAGGCCGCAAATCGATTGGCAGAGGCGTCCACGCGTCAAGCAGATCAACTAATGCGCTTGGAGTCGGAGGCACGTCGATACCAAGACCAGACATTGAATCTTCTTAGGGAGAAGGAGGAGGAGATATCTGAACTGCGCACCTCTCTCTTTGCTAACCATGAAGCCACTACTTTCTCTCATCTTCATAAAACCGTTGGTCAACTGAATCTTCCGTCAGTGGAAGACCCAAAGAATGAAGAACCCGACTCCACTGAAGCTACTTTTCCTGCTTTCAATGAACCATCGGCCCTGCACTGTGGCTTAGTCCACTGTGCTGAGCGTCACGAAAGACTGTGAGTTGCCTTACCGATTTTCGTTACCATTAAAGTGTTTGGGAACAGAACACCAATTTATAGCTTTTTAAATCACTGTTTCGTACTTAATTGGGAATTCATTAAGCAAGTTTTATTTAACTTACTTGAAATGTGTCAGGTAGGTTGAATTGCAAACTGTTTGTGAACAATTGATCCACTGGTGCGGTTGTATTGTCCATTTCCACGTTAACGTCGCGTTTTAGTCATTGGAACAACGCACAAAACCATTTACTTTCATGGAATATCGTATTCAGGATTTCTTTGCTTGCTAAAATATTGGTTGTGGGCTTAAAGTCCCTTTCTTACTTCGGTGTGTCGATTGATGTCATAATTGCATAAAACTGGTAAATATGCTGCATTTCGTTTCCGTTTCACGTCTTCAACGGTACGATCATTTTTTTTTTGTTTAGCCGTGTCTTTTTAAGCGTCTCGCACTTTTGCGGTGCAGCAGAGGAGGCAGCGTATTTATGTTTGGGCGCATGTCTTCAGAGTAGTAAATTATGCATGCTGATAGTGTTAGTAAGCGGAGCACCATCTTTACCACGTTGCTGCCACTTTCGTAGGCAAAAGCTTCCAATTTCCAAATCTATACTCTCCTTTACCTACTTGATGGAAGAAGTTAATTCAAACTTCCCCTCTCTCCTTTCGTGCTCATCAAAATCAGATTGTATGAAGGTATGGAAACCATAGTAGCGTCCTGTGAAATGCATCTCCGAGCCGCTTTTCTTAGGTCTTGCAATGGCGTCATTCGGATAAGTGCTGTCAACAGCTGAGGCATCAAACGAGAAGGGCTGCAGTTCATTTGTATTTGCTCAGCTTATTCCGGATTACTTCCACTTGCTAGCATGATAGAGCTGAAGAAGCTTCGAAACAGCAAACGGGAGCTGGAACAGCGTGTGGAGACGTTAGAGGCACGAGTAGAGGAAGGCCAAAAGGCTGCGCGGGAGGTTGCTACAACGAGGCAAGCCATCTTTCCTCAGTCCACTCCGTCTTCTCCTACCCAATTGTCGGAAGATGTCAGCCTAACTTATGTAAAGAACATAATCTTCAATCTTCTCTCCTCCTTTAACACGTCCTCCTTTTCCTCTAAAATGGCTGTTGTTAGGGCCCTGTCTATGGCGCTCCACTTTTCTCCCGAGGAGGAGAGTGCCATTATCGGTGGCACCATCAGCTAGTTTTTAACCACCGGAATACTGTGATTTACATCTTTTCAAAATTTTTTCGATTTCACGTACGGGACTTCGAGTCGTGGTCACACTTTCTCGGGACGAATCTCGTCAGGTTTTCGTAGACCTTGAAGAGCATGAAGCTCCCAGTCGCTCATGAAGATGTGGTGCGCTGTGTCAGGAATGAGGTTTTAATATTCTTGCATGAATGGCAGACCATGTTGGCATGAAGAAGATTGAAACGTCCTAGCGGTTGAAAAGTAGCATTGTGAGTGTCGTAATCGGAAGTCATGGCCGCTATTCAGAACAAATGTGCAGATAGTTCAGGCACACATTTAGTCAAAGAGAAACAAGGGAGAATTCATCTCGACATGAGCGAGGCACTGGCAGTTGTTCACGCGGTCGTTCATCATATGAGATTCGGAAGCAGGGCGATACATCTAAACCACGTAATTCAGTCATTCCAACTGCCAGTGCAAAATACCAGCGACCTAAGTTTGGTTGCAAGTTGGATAATTTAATGCCAGTTCTGCGTGACGGAAGGTCACTTGCTTGACCGCCAGGGCTTGGATTTTCTCCAGCTTCGACTCGAAAAGCTCCTCCCGTATGCTGCTAAATCGGTCACTTGAGTGAGAAGTGAAATTCGTCCTTTTTAACAGCGGTTAGTTGGTTAGTTCTGATGACATTGGATTGTGGAGCACTCAGAGTAGTCGTTTCAATTCGGTCCGAAGACTGAGCTGCGTGCAAACATAGATTCGGTTGTGTTGTTTACTCAAAGCACTGATCTCGCCTCCATTCCTGAAACGATTGTGGCTGCAAGCTGCTGTTGTAAACCTCGCAAAGGAGGCTTCTTTGGCCGCAGTGGATTGCCAAAAGTTAAGATGTCATCAGAAAAATCCGTCATTTTTTTCCTTTCTTTATGCGACGTATAATCATCCATATGTTCAACATCCGTAATTCTACTTTAGCTATGCGTTTTACGATGATTATGATTTTTACCAAAATATCTTTGATCGAAAATTCGCCACGCATTGGCCTCTTTGTGGCACTTTCGCTTCATTTTGATCATAAGGATTTGTTCTTTTCTTGAAAGCGGTGCATCTTTCCGATTTCTTAGTCCTATCATTTGTAGCGAACCGAGTAAGCAGACGTCAATGGAGGCGAAATACGTGGAGACGAATTATACGTCGACGGAATAGAAAACTCAACTAGAGAATAGGTTTGTCGAAAACTGCGAATCCACCACCAAATACATCCGTTCCTTGGATGGAAGCGTTGAAAATTCAGTTCATCGAGCCACCACAAATAATGCTGAAAGGAGAGGGTTTGCGATCCTCTTTTTGCTTGATAAATTACCTTTGAATCCCTTTTTCGACGCACAAAATGCGGAAGCTAACTTGGAGCATAGGGAATTGCCAAATTTTGATGCCAAAAGTTAAGGCTTTCGATTAAGAATGTATTCAAGTATTTTCACATCTAAACATTCTCCAGACCGTCACCAAAAATGACAACTCATGGTGGTCTAAGAAAAAGGAGCTGAATGAATGAAAGAGCACTTGGACAATTCACCTGAGGATAAATTATAGACCAGCAGCATTTTGATGACTGGCATGCGAATCTTTGAGCACGCTGCTCCTCCTTGAAAGCTTCGGACTAATAACGCATTCTGACGAAGAGATTGCTGAGAAAACGGCTACCAGGTGAGGACAGCGGCTTTGAGAAGAAGTCAATGCGACTTCTTCAGTGTATGGACGGGAGATGTGGAATGCCTAGCAAGCCAACAAACAGAAGTCGATTATTCATCACTGCAGCATAACATCCACGATAACTGCATCAATTAAAATGAACTTCTTCCAGTGGTGCACCTCGTTGCATTACACTGAGATCATTTTT
Organism: Hydatigera taeniaeformis; assembly: GCA_900622495.1. Classification (NCBI taxonomy): domain Eukaryota; kingdom Metazoa; phylum Platyhelminthes; class Cestoda; order Cyclophyllidea; family Taeniidae; genus Hydatigera; species Hydatigera taeniaeformis. The sequence goes on from UYWX01000008.1 coordinate 110,869, forward strand.
TGCGGTCGGCTTAACCTGAGCATTGTTCCTGCATATCTCTTCATGTCAGAGCAGGCATTCTCTCCTGATTTTTAACTAACTTGATACTGATGTGGCCCGACATGGTACCGAAGGGAAGAGAGCGTTTAATTTTAAATGGCAGAGAGATTAATTTCTTTCAATGCCAACGCCATAAATTGGTGGGACGTATTTAAACTGAGCAGCTCGCAAGGTTAAAAGGAGATTCTGCACGACAGAAGCAAAAGGAGTGAGGAGTGTGGATTCTGTTTATGTACAAGAAGATGGGTAGGATAAAAATGGGTTGGTGAAAATCGAGTTTCCAGTTGGTCTGTTATCAAAATGGCAGGAGGTCCCATTCGAGGTAAAGATGGTACACTGATGTTGCTACTTGAAGGACAGCCTAACGCAATTCAGGTCATCCGTTTTCGTGCCAAATGTTATTCGTTCTTAATTGAATTTGCATACTGCTAATGTCACTCCGCCAGATCTTTTGGGCAAAGGCAACGGGAGATCCGACGATGTAATGGAGACTCAAAAGTCGTAACTCGGCCACAGCCAAGCCCTCCTTGTATGCTGCTCGCGTGCAGTTTCGGCTTGGGAATTCTTCTGGCTAGAAAATGCAATGCTAGATACTCGCAGCTTAACTTTGAAGTTTGATAAGAGGGTCCACAACGCATCTGTAAGAAAGCATCTCAGAAAAGTCTGCCAAAATATGCAGACTGTAGGACTGAGAGGCTTCCGACAATGGATGTTGAATTGTGGATGCCGAATAAGCCGAGCACTACACTTTCGTAGGAGCTGAAAATAAGAGCAGTGAAAAGTGTTTGGGATGGATAGAGTGAGCTGAACTACAGTGAACCAAGGCGTAAAAATGCTCTATAAGGCTGTACGGATGCGAGCAGTTGCAAGTTCAAACAAATGCCCATTCAGCAGAGTAGTTCCGCATAGAAGTGTTGAGAGGTGCCCTTTGGGAGAACATTTTTAATCCGCCAAATCACTAACAGCTGCATTTTTACAATCTCAAAAAGTGGGAAATGAATATGTCTGTCCAAGACATTTTTCGAGGTTTCCCCTTGATTTAAGGCACTGTTTAAAAGAATCTTTTTTGGAATTCCCTGTTGGGGTGAATACAGTACCGCGGCAGGGGCATAGGACGCGTACTACACTTTGCCAAAGCCTTAAAACCAAAAAAAAGATGATCCCAAATGGGGATTTTTTCCACTTTTACCTTCATGCAGAACCACCGAATATCATAGGAACGGTAGGAATGACAATGACGATTTTGCATTAAAGTGCTAACAGCCAATGACTTGTAGAACCAGTAAAAGTGATTAGTGTGTTTGCAAATAGCACTTTTGTTTTCAGCCGTGTCGGAATGCCTGCAGGCCTACTCTTGAATGCAGACGTTATCCCGCAATTTATGCAAAACTGGTATTCTACAAGTGCTTCGCTTTTGCTGGCTGAGGAGAGGATCGGGAAACGACAAGCGGATGCCCTTACCGAATGCAAAACTTATTTAAGTTGTTGCAATTTCGAAGAGCATAATGCTCAATCAAATAGCTTTTTCAGACCATCCTAGTATTCATTTTATCCTATGAAAAGGTAACTATGTTGGGAAAAGATTTGTTTTGTGAATGCTTCAGCTTAACGTAAATCTTATTTTCTGTAGCTTTGCGAGTTCGAATAAGAAACTGTGCATTGCATCTACCTTTAATTGCTCCAATGCCCAACATGTTGTGTATTTAAGCGAAAAACGTCAACAATCCCAACGCTCTCTCAACTCCCGCCTTATAATCCGTCCGATCTAGAGGGTAGCGAGAAAGTGCCTGACCACACCTAATCACCAATCTCGTCTGCTTGAATTCCGTAGTGCTTTCCTATGCCATTATGCATAAAATTTTGCCATTAATTCGTTGGTCGTTTCGGATGGTCGAAAAGTTGAAGGGTGCTCGACTACTATTAAAATATCGAAGTAAGAGTCAAACCATCTTTTCCTTAAAATACTAAAGGTTTCCCAATTTAGACCAAGCAATGAGTGGCACCTTGAAGACAAAATGGGTTTCGACTGCCTTCGCTTGGGGAGAACCAAGAGTTTATGGAAGAATTGAACTCAATCTGCATGTCTGAGCAGGTGTGGAGCAAGCGCGCCCGCATCATCAGCTTCTAAGTGTCGACTTCGGCTTTGATTTCAAGACAAGAAAATAGGCAAATGTGGGGTTGAGAGAAGCTTACCAGCCAACGCTCTCAGCGCAGCGGGAGGGCGCCAGACCGAATAACAGGAGACAGTAGTGAAATTAGTGTGAAGGTGGGATACATTTCGGAAGTGAATGTCGCCTGATAAGAAAATAAATTTGAGACGCATAAATTGCTCAAAAATCCTTTCATCTCTTTAAAGAAAAGATTTTGTAATTTCATACTTACTCAGTTTAACAGTGTAATGTAAGAAGACGTGTAATGAACCTCAGTTTCAAGAAATGCGCTGTCGACAATGCTTTGCCGCTTTGGGCTTACATTTACAGTTTTCGAACATTATTGTGAAATTAAGAATAAGCGTTGGTTTCTGATGAGATAGCAGTAGAGTTTGTGAAGTTGATGGAAGTGGAGATGAATGCATGACAAATGTTTGAGCGCCGGTGTCGTCAGTTCAGAGAATCAGTGCGTGACGTAAGACGCTGTGCGATGGAGCAACCTTTGACCCAAATTGGACGTTGTTATGCCTTTTGGGGCGGAATGAAGCTGGCACTTATTCTTGCATAAATGTTATTCGCGATTCCATAAATGGAGGTGATAACTAAACTCATTTAATTGCGCCATTCCATAAGTTATTTAAAACGCACCTATTGTTGAGCAGCGTTGAGTCGTAAAAAATAAGTAGGAAGCGTTAAACGAACACCATTGAAACCATAATTTTCTATCATGTCGCTTACCTACAAAATCGTAAAATTTACATTCCAGTCTCGTTTATGCATAATTTATAAGCAGTCGATGGAGTGTTTGCAGATAACTTTGCGGCTGAATCCTACTTCATTAGACTACTATCGAATCCTCATTTTTAGTCGCCGAAGTTCAACGTTGACGTTGAAGTTCTATCATGCATCTTAGAGACACTCGCAAAAATTGTGTTCTGCATGAAGTGTGATGAGCTGCTATGGGTAGGTGCCAATACTTTGGGCAAGTCGCGCACATTTTAGTCGGAAGCCACTCCTTCATTTGGTGGCGTGATGGTTGGAGGCACCGTCGGCATTGATGGTAACGGCGGATTGACGTAGACGGGGTCATGGGTTTTCCCGCATGGGAGATCGCAACTCATTAAAATAAAATTTCCCTAACCCCTGTTTTCAAACGTTGTGACATCTGCCATGCAATCAGTGACGTTTACCGTTTTCCTTTAATGTTTTAGCATTGATTGTGGTGACACCGGTTGGCTAGCCGCACAAATTAAGCGAAATAATAATAATAAGGAGAAGAATGCATTAAAGGTGAGATCCCAGTGAGTTCTAGGAAGTAAAGTGCTTAAAGAAGCAGTCAACGAAGAAGGGCTAAGGTGTTGCAATTTACAGATAAGTTAGTGCAATAGCGTCATGTGTGAAGTTTTTTGCACGTGAAAATTGGCAGTTTTGTTGCCATAAGGCCGCATTCAAACACTCAATTGCCCAACTTAAGACTGCTTTATTATGGTTGCCTGGTCAGAATGGTCGCCTTAACCAACATAGCTCCAATATTACCAGTGTGCTATTCAAAGGCAGCATACCCACCCAAAGCCAGTGGAACACCCACCATTCAAGGGAGCGCCGTGGTCCAAGTTGGCCAATTGGCGCTTGGGGATGCGTCAGACGCGTGGGATTGGGTGTGATCACACGGAAACCACAACAGCATCTCCCCTTATCAAGGCGACGCAATCGCCTGCTTCCCACTCGGACAAAACCATCAAAACCTTCTGTACCGCCGCAGCAATAGTCTTGAAATCACCGTACTTATGAGGTAGGCAGTACTAAACCGTCCACTTCCTGCACTTACATGTCCCCTTCATTTGCGCTTTATGTCTCCCATATTTTGGCAACTTCGATTCACCATAGTCATCTATTTATGCAAATAGCATCGGTGGGAAATTTTTAAATGATTCTCAGAGCAGACAAATTTGATCTCCTCCTTCATTGTCAATGGAAAGTATTTTTTCGCAAAATCTGCCCCCAATCACGGTAGAAACGGTTCCCACAAGAATGGGCAAAAGTGCTTCGACTAGTGAGCACTGTCAATGATTAAAAACTTAAGATGGTAAACAGAATATGCTGAATAGAAAAATCGTAAAAGTCTTGATAAAATTTGTTGGCGTTGAAAAATTTCGTATTTCTCTCCCCATGCCTTGATGCTTCCGTGGACTTCTGAGCCGCAAAATGCTGGAATGTGGAATTCCTTTAGGTTTCGAATTTCGCGACTTTTTCCTGAACGAAGTGCCGCAATAATTTTTTTATGATTACGCTGGTGGATTGGGTTTTAGTATTGCCTAGCTGGAAGACAGATACAGGTAAAGGTAACTTCGCCAACTCGACTCTTTGTATCAGTATTCACAAGTAGGAGGTGGTTTACTCCATAACAGCAAAATACTTCATTTTTCGACTCATCTAACACCCCCAAAAATCCGATCTCACTCAGAAATGACGGCTAAGTGTCAAATTTGTTCAAATGATTGACGTTAAAAGGAGCATTGTCTTTCAACATTGGCTCAATTTCTAAACCATTTTTGAGAATTGAGGGAAACTCCGTCAAAAAATTACACCACCAGTAGATTGTATACTTCAGAGTTATGAGGATGCACAAGCCTTAAGAACTCTTAAATATCCATTTTAGGGGACCTCTGTAAACTACCACTTTTATTACTAAATTTGGTACTTGATTGGGAACTTAAAGGCGGTTATTTTGAAGATTATATGCCCGTCTACTGCCCTTTCTTTCAAAGTCGGTATGGGAAGTACGGGGACACACCGAGAGACCGTGATGACCAACCGCCGTTTTTTTAACATCTTCCTTGTGTATTGCGATTTCCTCACATTGACACGTAAGTACTGCTTCTTTGCCTTTCCTTCTTACTTTACTCGTGCAATTAGGCAAACACCCACTTTGACAAATTTTAATCACCTCAAAGAAGTAATCACTTTGGGAGGTGAGTGTAAGGGCAGAGGAGGAGGTGTTTTCAGACGTTGCTGGTGAGGACCTAGAGGTGCTTTTGATGATCTAATAACTCTATCTGAGTTTTCAATCAACTCTACAGAAGGTGGCAGACTCAGTCATCAACACTGCACGTGAGGCTATGAGTAAATTACTCTGCATTAAGCGAATCCTTACTTTCCGCATTGTTTGCCAACAGCCTTTAATTTAAACCGTTCCAAGCAATTGATGCTCGTTGCTTTGGGCTGACTACAGGCGGATATACAAAGTCAAATTACCAGCTTCAATTAAACCTTAACTGGAGTACATGAGTAGCTCATCCGTGAACCGTCTTAAAGGGAGGGCGCATTTCCGGCTGAGTGATCCGCTCTTAGTCAAACCCAAAGATATTCCCTCCAAAGATGTTACATATAAACCTCAACAGGAACGTATTTAATGTGGCCAGATCTCACAGTATGAGTTTAAATGCAGCAATTGAACAGACATGGCATTTAATGATAGTTTTGACAACTAAATTGTTAAAATGGTCTCTTTTGAAACTCCAACACCTTTTGACCGCATTAATGTGTGCATGATTCCACGTCCGTAGGCGGATCCTTTTCCTCCAAGGGTGGTCTGGGTGAATGTTCGGGGAGTGACTGACAACTGTAATACGTAATTGAGTCCTCTGTTCCTTTAATAGTAGCCCAAAGTGCCTTCCGAATACCTCCATCTTTTACCGCTGTTCCGCCGATCGAGGTACTACATTCCCAGGGTCGACCACTCAGGATTCCATGTGCGGCTGTTGGCCATCCGCAGCCAAGGTAATGCCCCACAAATTTGCCTTCATAATAATCACAATTCCCCTTCTCCCCACACACACAGTATGAGGCTTGCAATGCAGTCGACGAGCCCATAATAGGGCACTTAACTTTGATTCTCTAGTGCTTAAAGGCTTTTCACCCATCAATGGAACTCCTAATAGGTTTATTTTGCATGCGCTTTTATCGGCTCGAACTTATATCTGATACTTCAACCTATTCTCAGACTCATTCTCCTGTGAGTCTAAGGCTAAAAACCAGCAATCAAACCTCCACTTGTCAGATTAAAAGTCACATGAATGCCATCTGTTCGAATTCAGCATCTATTCCCAAAAAATACGGTATCCTGTGGCACTCAGTAAATCTTACCACCAAAGTCATTAGGTAGGCAATCAAACAGTTGACTTGGAAACGGTCTGTTTATTTCAGCCTCCAAGAGGTGTATAACGCACTTGCGGATGGATAAGAACTGCAGTTGAGTCTTAAGTGGTTTTTAATAGACATATCAAAGTTGATGGTAAAATCTTAGGTAGCATTAAAGGATATTTTTCACTCATTCTGCAAGGTCGTACACCCTACCCAAGAGCACGAAATGATTGGGACAGAAACTCGATTCTTCGTTGTTTTTGACGCATACATTAAGCAGGCTTCAAGATAACGTCCAACTTTCAATGTATCATTAACCACATTAAGTAAATCACCGAAATGATAATTTCTTTTTTGAAAGGAAAAGATGAGGCCATGATTATTACAAGCAGTCATCTACAAGGATTCGAGGTCTTATGGGAAATATTAGAACTAAGCGTCAAGTGATATAAGTATGCGACAACTAGTTAATTTGGAGTTCTCAAATTCCTCCCTGGAGCAAAGCTGAACCGCAAAACAGAAGGCAAACATTTTAAATCCACTAAGCAGGATAATTTGCTTCCAAATATTTAATTCAATTCCAGAAAATTTTGAAGCTAATTCTAGGGCGAGTCACTTTTCAAGACGTTTTACTTTTGTTTCACTGCTCCGCGCGGTACATGGCGTGCAGGACGGCCTATGAAGTGCCACATTTTGAACTTCGGTTTGTGCTCGAACGCGGAGGTGTGGGCTATGCATCCATGTGACACTTTCAAAATGATGCAAGTGGAGCTAAAAATTGCGTAGTGGTCTTTGCTTCTCGTGGACCTCAAACGTACTGCCGCTAGAGATACTCCGCTTCTTCATGCCGTGGGAAGAAGAACATTTTTTCTGCAGTTAATCTATGGGGACTAGAGAAACAATACAAAATCGAGTTACTGTTAGGCTTCCAAAATACTGTTCAGTAACTTGGTACAACAGTTTTATTTTCACCTAATCATTTAGGTCGGAGTTGCTTCAGAAATACGAATAAGGCGTGGAAGCTTCCCGTTACAATTTGCTTTTATGACCTCAAATTAGATTGACCTCCAATGAATTTGGTAGTCAAGTCCCATAGTTTTGATGAATCTCAAAAATAGTGGTGATTATGCTTGTGCTGTTTGATGTCGCGCGCGCGATCTGACTCAGGCCCCCCTGGAACCTGTTTCAGCAAACGAGACAGTACATGAGTGATCAGAAGAGGTGCTGTGGAGTAGTCAGTTTTGCAATCAGTTGACCTCGGTGTTGCTAAACGGATAATTATGCGCACTGAAATAAAGTAACTCAAGGGTGAAGAGGAACAATTTCTTATAAAAGAAAGAGAACTAAACTTATCGTGGGAATCATTGGCAATGGTCCTTAAATGCTCTGTGAAGCCAAGGCGATGACTTACGAATTTAGGAGAAAAACACAAAAACCTCCAAATCACAATGGCATTTGTCACAATGTAAAAATAAAATAAACGGAGTGGAAATTTAAATACCAATTGGTGAAAACTTAACGCAAGCCAAACTAGGACACTTTTGCAGGCAGCGCACGAAACGTCTCCGAGCTGTGTTGAGCTCTCAGCTCTCCTCATGCGGAATGAACGGTGTGTATCCCTGTGTAAGTAAGGGAGCCGCAGAAATGGCACAGCGCCTCAGGTGCTTCGGTGCCTTTTGCATTGAAAAATGGGCGTATGGTGCGGTGTGAGTGAAATATCAGTTAATTTTGGACACTATCAGGGTTCTGGCTGGCGCCTTCTGACGTTTGCTATAACAAAACTGCGGTCGCTGTGTATTCTCGTCAAAATATTTTTTGCCCCACAAAGCCCCATTTTTTGGAAAATAGTTGGACATTATGAAACAGTAGAAAACCAAATGGAGATAAATGTTTTCCTAAGATGAGTTTTCTTGAAGCTAGCGATATTATCACCGTACATTCCGTTTGTTTATGCGCGTTTATTTATCCCAAGTGGATGCCACGATCCAACGGATGAGCTGTGGAGAGGAAAGCAAAAATGTCTCTCTTACACTCTCAAGAGAATTTTCTGTAATGAATGGAATTGGGACAGATTACCTTAAAGCACCTTTGGTCACATCAAATAATCTCCTCTTCTCTCTCTCACTCTGCTGCGTGGCGCTCTTCTTTATTCTCTTAAAACTAGTAAACGGAGAAAAGAGCTCACATTTACTTGGCTGTTTGAATTTTACGCCTTCTCTAAGGTGCTTAAAATTAAACCGATAAAATTTATGTGCACATTGAGGCTGTGGTATGAAAACATTTTGAAGGATTCAAATGCTCAGAACTGGTTGTGGATTGTTACACACTCAAACGAATGCCTTTTTCTCAAAGCAAAAGAGCATGCTTCTCTTCTTTAAGGGTCCGTCATTTTTACTAAACTCTTTTTCACTTCTCGACTACCTTCAGTCACGCTTTAACGTCACGTCAGTATATGTTGCCAAACTTTGTCTTAATGAAAAATGAATTATGTCTTTAAAATTGGGTGAATTACAGTGTGAACAAATTCATGTGGTTACAACAATCGAACTCTTAAACAATTTTCGGCATTAACCAAATGGTCTAAAGGAAAAATGGAAGTTCCTCTTCACCTCAGACCGATTAACGGAGGAAGTGAAGCCATAGCTCCACCTTGCGGGCGCCAGATTATGGGAAAGAGGGACTAAGTGACTAAAACAAGTCCTACGAGACATCGAAAACGTCAGATTTTAAAATCCATACACAACAACGAGATCATAACGGTAAAATCATGCAAAGGCGGTTTCCGATAATGTTTCCAAATGGTTTGCATAAGTCAACATACGAAACCACGTGTTCTGTTGCTTATTGCTAAAACAGAGCGAATAACTTTGGGGGAAGAAAATTTTGTGCATGAATGCGGGGTAGTTACTATTGCTAAAGTCCCTTATTCGTCTGTTGTCAAATAAGATTGGAATGGTACCTAAATGGCGAGCGTCTGCTCGTGAGCCCTTCCAGCATGTCCGACACCTTGAGCTGGGGGTCGAGGAAGGGGCACAGAGCCTTCTGGAACGAACAAGTGGCTTTGTGGGATTTAACGGACCTTGCCTCTTCCGGAAGATTGCGTGCTGGTTGGCTTTACTGCGTGGCCATCAATATCGTCGGTCGAGCCATCTCTCCTCCCATCTCGGTCAGATTCGCAAGTAAGGCAAAATGGTACCTAACTTTATGGCAGCACTAATGACGTCTGTGTGGCCTCAAAAACAAACAACGGAAAAGTAATGTGATTTTAAGGTGAAACAATCAGCTCAAAACAGTGTTACAATATGTGACTTTGTTTATGCGTCATGTTATTTTTATACCTCCCTTCAGAAAGAACTGTTGTTTCGTGCAGGCTGTGAACAGTGCCACTTAAATTTGTAGCCTGTTCAAAGGGCAAAATGAATGCTTTATCCGTGCTAGAGGCGTGACCTGCTTATGATCTAAAAATTTTCATAGCGCACCTTCCGTCTTAATAGCTTTCCACCAAACACTTGAGCCACTCAGAGGATGTCGAAGAGTAGGCAAAATGATGGATTAAAGTGTTTACAATGGAAAGTAAAAGGAATACTTCAATGCAATTTATGCAAAACGCATTCATTTCTTGTATTACTATGCGTAAAAAGTTAAGGTAGTGTGAAATAATGGCTCTATATTAAGCCCTATTTGAGATAATTCTTTACATTATTTTAGAAATTGATGAGTCGCGGACGTGTGAGACCCGAACTTTTACAATAAAGGACCAACCGTACTTGCGCCTCAACTGCACGGTCCCGGAGAGCACCCCGCCAGCCACTGTTCGGTGGATGTACCGTCAGCCCAATGGCTTCATGGGTTTCATTCACGAAAATCGTACCTTTGCAATGGATGATGACGGTGCGAAGCTTAAGTGCTGTGTGTAATTGCATTTGCAACTGACATAAGAAACCCAAACTCCTTCGTAATGCGTCAAGTCTGCGCAGTCGAGGCAGTGGCGAATAAATTGGTCTACCACATTCATCCACGTACACAGGTGGAAGTTCAAGGCCCATTTGCATAGAATTTTTAGGAGGGCATTTAAAGAACCCCGATGACCGTAGCATTGCAAGACGGTGAAAACCGTTGCTACGAATTTTACGTTCAGGATTTGGAATTGGTAGGTGAGGGACCAGAGTCGCCTAAAGCTTCAACCGCACAGTGGCACAGCCAAGACAGTGACCAGTTGCAACTTACAGGTGCTTTAAAGCGTCAAGAACCAGTTGTGATAACTTATCATTCTACGAGTTATTTTAAATATTTTAGTGGGCAAGGAAATCACGCAACTAAATTGACACAGCCAGATGAAGATGCTGACAAGTACTGAAGGGGAGATTGTTATTAGTTGTTAAAGGAAGTGTGCGGAAACCTACATTCCATCACAACATCGCTGTGTCAAATCTGGCGCAGATTACTTTCCCTTGTGGACCACGGAAGAGTAGCGGGGGCGAAGACTTTAAATTGTAAATCCTTTACTATGGACCATGGCTGAGTTTGACTGATGCTGACCATGGTGGGCTACACTAAGTTGAATCTGTCGAATGGCAGGACATCAGCTTCTCCTGAAACCCTCACCCTCAAAAGCATGGCTCATCTTAGATAAAAGATTGCGTTTTATTTATAATAGTCGAAATTTGTGACAAGTTAAAGGGAAGCCTACTGGGAAGGGCGCTAAGGACTTGATAATGACAACTCACCTCAAGTAGCCCATGCTTTTGCGGGAGAGCGTAAAAAAGGTAGCCTTTTATACCAATTCTGTCCCACTGTACTTGAGACATAACTTTAATAAGGAAGAGGAGCGAGAGGTCTTACAGGCGAGGCTAATGTGCGAACATGCGATTTCCCAAAGACAAGTAGTACGGATGGGCACTTTTGCTGTTTGCATTGCGATGCGGCTTCAGCCAGCAGGTGAAGGACGTCTGTTTAGGATACATGAACTGATAGCCTTTGAACGAACCGGAATTAAAGTCGCTGATCAACTAAAGGGTTTTATTTAACAATAAAATCAACCATTTCTGCTTCGTTTTGCTAGAAGTTATAATTTAGCCAGACTGCGGAGGATGGAGGAATTCGTACAACCAGTCTGCTTATTTAAATTAAAGACTAATTTAAAAAATTGAATTTATGCAGGCAATCTTCTAATTGCTACTCTTGGACTTCCTGCATCGGCAACTATGTATCTGTTCTGCTCAGCGAGTAACTCAATTCTTCGCACAATGAGGACAGACTGCGACAATGTGCTCCAGATTAAAAGAAGTCTCTCACAGAGTAATCAGCCTCCTGCCGGGCCCTTCCTCATGGCACGGTCACCGCCAAAGCAGACGAGACTGCTAAACGAAACCATAGAACTGCGGTGTCTTATCTCCTTCTTTCCAGGAACCGAGATCCAATGGCTTTGGAAATCCTCCAAATTCGACACAACACTGGAATGGAAAAGTGGGCATTGGAGCACAAAATACAATAGAGCTGTAAGAGACCAGACAAAGTGCGGCACTCCATTTGGATGTTAATTTTTTTAATTTTTTAAAAGTGCTATTAGGCTTTCTGTCATAAGAACTTTTGTTTTGTTTTCTATTAAAGTAAAAGCTGTTTTGTATCCCATTTAAACGAATGAATTTGGTGGTAGAATCCTTGATTCACTAGTCACACCTTCAAATCTCGTTGTAACTCGCCTCAGACTTTGGACAACTTTCTAAACTAAAGTGGATTTGACAGTTCTGATGCTCCTTTGGATGCCCAAAGATATCCAGACTGCTAGACTGTGCTTTGCATGGGCAAATGCCTCGCTTTTTCCAAAATAGCAAATATTCCATTTCAGTTAGCAGAGAAAATTTTTATCTCTGGCATTTAGGTTATCTTGGAGAGGAATTAATCGCTTCAAATATTCGGCATCTAAGCGTCCTATTTTTGTTTAGTTTCCACATGTTCCACGCATCGAAGTGAAGAATGAAGGAACCTTGCTGAGCATAGAGAGGCTGAAATTTGAGCATGCAGGCCTTTACACATGCCGAACTGCAGACAAAGCGGGGTCCCCATCGAAAGCTGTTTTGGCCACTTATGAGTTAGTTGTTGAATGTAAGTGTGTTCGAATGGCTGCATGTGCATGCTATTACATGCTAGTAGGTGTGAATCTCAACCACTTTGAGGCAAAGAGTGTTTGAATAGTTATTTTTTGTTTCAGTCAAGTAGAGTGCGTTCCGCAATGATAAATAACCTCATCTAATGTGGTTTCCCCCCTTCAGCCATTCCTGTATTCGAAGTAATGCCAGTGGACACAACTGTGCCGATCGGAGGCTCAGCTCGGCTACAATGCGAGCCAAATGAAGAGGAGGAAGGCTCGAAAATAAAAGTCAAATGGTACATGAACGGTGAACCCATCGAAAGACACTTGGATGGCAATCGCAAAAGGCTTTCCGGCAACGTAAGTCGCTTAGTCCCTCCGATAAAGCTATAATGGAAGACCTCACTTCAAAAGGAAACACAATCTCCACATAATTAAAATGCACCACTTGCATTTTACGCCAAATAATTCAAACTATTCGATCGCTTAAAGATTATGAGTGAAGGTCATGTTTCCACAAAGGTCGTGTCGTATGAAGCCTCTTGAGTCAACTTTTAATTGAAGGGGTAAGCAGAACAGAATGGTGTTACATCCTACAAATTACAAATTTAATTCTAGAATTCACAGTATGTGAAAATTACTAATTGAAGATCTTTGAGAGGATGTGAAATGTGGCTCCCCTTTTATTAGTCCTCTTGTCATTGGGATCACTCAGAGTAAACTTATTCTGTCAGCCTCACCCAAAAAAAACGATGCAAAGTAGAAGATACTTCAATAAATATACGTTATGGTATTTTTAAGTAACCCTAGCTTTATAGTTGTCCACTTCTGTTCGCTTGCTAGTCGCTCATTCTGGAACACCAAAATCGGAACACTGAACAATGAGACGCAAAATCAGTTTTGCATAAAAATTAATACTTTGGATGGCTAATATCTAGTGGTCGTAAATTATAGGATGGCAATATCCCTAATGAGGTTAAAAATGCAAACCCGACAGCACCTTATGTGCCAAAATATTTGTCCTTAGAAGGTCCGCTGAGTCCTATCGCAGTGAAAATATGCAAGTCTCATTAGGCGGCGAATTGGGAACATTGATGTACGATGTCGCGGGGATCCGGCTCCTCTGTTCATTCCATTTTTATCTTCAAAAATCTACAGCCGTCGCCAGCCATCTTTTCGACCATTCATTAAAAAGCACATTTGTTCACTCCTATGGGATGCGCCCAGCCCTCTTCACTTTCCACAGTATCACCCAGCAATGCACTCGCAAGGGGCAAATTTAGCTCACCTTCAGTGTAGGCAGAAAGCTAACGAAACTTATGCAGCTGCTTAACTCTAAACTCAGTCGAGCCTTTCTTGAGGTTGAAAAGCAAAGATTGTTTGAGAAACATCAAAATGTGATCAGAATTTGAAAAGGCGAAAGAGAATTTCTATGATGGTTAACTTCAAAGAGACGTTTCGAGTTTAACGGTACGGAAACTGGTTACTTGTGAGATCTTTTCTTTGCCCTACGTGAAACTGCATCATATAACTTGTCAGTCAGGCAGAAGCCGTGCAACAGCTTGCTTCGTCTTGATTGTGTGCGTTGTGCCGAATTTCGTTTCCACTGTTTCTTCACTGGAGAAATTGTACTGTGGCAGTAAGTTAAGTGTGGCAAATTTTGGGTCTGCATTTGTGGCAGAAATGTGCGGAGTTTAGAGTCTCAGTCGATTTCATTTACAACACCAACAGCGTGTTTAATACAATTCAAATGAGTCTTATATTTATGCAATTCGTTAAATCTGGCTATTAATGATGTTAACAATCCTATGAGTAGAGGCGAAATTAAAACATTATTTATTTAGATAGGGTAGGACTTTCCCGACTATCAAGTCAGTGAATATCATTTCGAACTCGCACTTTCTTTAGCACTTTATTGTGAGATTTTCTTCCATGGAAAACTAAGACGAAAAATTGAAATAGTTTGCATCAAAAGCACAAACTAGTGAAATGTGGACGATCAAAGTGGCCATATTCACTAATCACGACCAACTGCTCCTATTAGTAGTTTTATCACGAAGCCTGCTTTGTTCCTGTCATTCAACCAGAGCCTCATTTTGAGCGATCTGGGAATGCACGACAGTGCAGTCTTTCAATGCAACATAAGCAACCAACATGGATTTCGATTTGTAAACGCCTACGTCAATGTCTGGAATTCACCACCTGCAATAATTCAAGGTCCGCCGGAGGAACTTATTGTAGCTGAGGGCCAAAAAACCACCATCCCTTGCAAGACAGTGGGGGCTCCGACCCCTCACATCCACTGGACTCGCGATGGTTCTGTCACAGCACCAAACAATCTCGGAGATGACTACAGAAAAGTGCTTATACTTCCCGACGGGAGCCTTGAAATCAAGGTGAGTCACAACACTAAGCGGTTCAATGCCCTCTGTTGAACCATCTTTAAATTTATCTTGCTACGTAGAATTTTAATAAAAAATTAGTGTGCTTAAAATTAGCAGAAATCGCACCCTACCAATGGCAGCCAAGTTCGAGGTATCCGACATTTGTGTTTCAAATGCGCTGATAAATGACATTTTGTATTTGCAAAGGAAAAAGTTCTTGGTGTCGCAATGGGTGATGTCTGAAGAAGAGGAGTTTAATTTGACCCAAGAAGCAGCGCTGCTGTAGAGTAAAACATTTAGGCTGAGCTCACATAGTTTTCAATGACTGCATGTTTTGTCTTCTTTCTTTTCTACTTCTTTATGTGGGAATAGCTTTTGCAAGTACGCCAAAACTTCGAGTATATGAATCATTTATCGTAATTTTGGTGAACTTTTAAGAGCATGAGCTACAGCTTCACTGAACTACGTCTTAACATTGAAATTTTCATAATAATATTGGCGCTTTCATTGCAACGGCCTTAATTTTTCCCGAAATCCACTCTTGTGGAGGAGTATTGAAGGAGGACGTTTTTGCGTCTTTGCTCTCGCTCACGTTTGCTTTGGTTTCGTCATCGAACACATCCGCTCCGTAAGAAATTAGGCGCTTACCTTCATTCACTCTTTGCTTTGGTCAGTACGCATGCGACATGTCGCAGACGAAAGGCCCAACTCTGAGGCACGTTTGAGCGGGTGACAGACAGCAAATTGTATGACTTTTCTACTGACTTAAACGGTCACAAACAAATGCTTTTCGACTACGCAGGGTGATCGCTATACAGCATGAGCAACTTTAATGGTTCGAGTGTTGTTTTATGAATTCATTAAATCATATTTGCACATTTTAGCGCGAGTCTTACTACTGATTGAGACGCCTAGTTGCAATTCGTTTGTCACTGCTACCTAGTAACGGTGAATACAGGAAATGAATACTTCACAATACCGCCCTTCTGCGGTGCTTGACACATCTATCGGCATCTCCTTTTTTGTTAAATTCAAAATTAACCTCTCCAAAAATTGACCATCAAACCTGATCGTCAAACCATGTGCTTTTGATGCAGTACAAAATTTACTCCATAGTATCGTCCGAAAGAAAGGGTGCAAAATGCCCAACCCGAATGTGGTTACTCGGCACATGATAGGGCCCGAAGCTGCTGCCACCTTGCAATAGTGGAACGGCGGTGACTCAGATCGACCACTTTACTAACTTCAGGAGTTAAACAGCCAGTTAGAGTAGTTAATGCTTTTAAACTCAGGATATGTACTGCTACATCCAACAGTGCCCCAGTCACAAGGGAGACATGCTTGTACGGTGTTAGTAAACGCTGAAAGGTGTATTGAGAGAAGGTAGACGACCTACCTTCACTAACGTGGAGCAAAAATATAAAGTAAGCATAAAATTGTTGCAATAAATTTAATTTAGCTTAACCACAAAGTTCTATCACATTTTCTGGCATTGTAGAAGACGCCAACAGATGAGCGAAATCAAAATACCTTTACTAAAAGCATGGCAGGAGGACTAAACAACTACTAAAAAGTTTAGCATAAGTTGAAGCCGAAAAACTAGCGGTGGAAAGAATTCCTGTGGTCACGTGAATAATGTGAAATCATTCACTCTTCAAGCCAATGGTTTGTGTCTTTTCGCCACTTTGGAATTACGAATGCTTCATATTGTTTGCATCTTAGAGAACGGCTCTGACTGATGGTGGGATGTACAAATGTGTTGTTGGCAACCGCTTTGGAAGTTCTTCAGCATCTGGACGTCTTGTGGTGAGACAAGCTACTCGGATCACTTCAGGTCCCCTGTGGGTGGGTAGCTATGCCCTTCAAAAGACCACTGAAAATGGCACCATTGTCACTAGCATCGGAACCGAGGTGTCACTCTTCTGCAGGGCCGAAACCGACGTCATGGAGGTCTCGAAATTACTCATCAAATGGCAGTGGTACGATTGTGCGATTTTTAGAAGTGCCTTATGTTTATATTGTCCGCAGCCACAACAGCCTGCGCCAAAGATAGAACACCACTTTGTGAGAAAATTGGACTATTTGGTAATCGGTTCACCTATTGCCAAACATTAGCGCTGTTTCAATTTCACCTATGATGTAGCACTTTGATAATTTTTTCAACCCAACGCTAAATCTATTGTGCTGTGTTCTTCAGAAATGATTCACCATATGTGTGCTGTAGGTTACCACTTTCAAAGTCATCAGATTTCCAACCAGAAGCCGAGGTTGACTCGTTGGATGGTTACGTCGATCTTCCATCCGACAACATTCGTGAGACCCAGCGGAAGATCAGCAGAAACTCAGTTGAATCTTCTCTGACACTGTTGAAACCGCTACCGTTGCATTCTGGAACTTATCGGTGTCAAACCCTCAACGGTCTTGATAACGACTCACGAACCGTAGACGTCATTATTCAGGGTGAGTAGTGCAAAACACTTTACCGCCTCTGTCCCAGATGTGGGAGAGTTGAATTCTTTTGTTCTGACATTAAGAATTCACATTTATGTACAACTGTTGGACTTTCTACGTGAAATTTCTTTATCAAGACAATCCCTTTTTATCACAGTGGGCATATGAACCCAGTGTTGAAAGTGTTTTAAAAGTCAAAGTGACCGCAAGATATAGCTGCGGGATTCGAGCCTGGACAGCCACTTTAAGTCCACTACATATGTATGTATATACGACACCTGCACCTTTTTAAAGTGGAAGCGATTCTACTCTAACAATGTTTACCAAGGAAAGAACAAAAATATCCTTTTCTCAAGTAGATGTATTCCACAGTGAAGAAGTAATTATTTGTATGCGTGCAACAATGCGGTGATAATAAGTTAGAAAGGCTTTCTCGGTGCATGTATTTCTGCAACAATCCCAAGACTCCTTGACCAACTCGATACAGGCCAGGAGTTAATTAAGACGCTTACACAACCATATCTTTACCGCTTCGTCAAGTTGTTATTTAGGAAAGGTTTACTGTACATTCAATTTGCTGTCAAAGTTAGTTTCCAAGATGATACATTTACTGTTTGGTTGATGTACTTTTTAGACCATGACTATAACCTCCATGGAGGTAGTAATTTGATGCCTTGCATTTACAAGTGACATTTGAAAGTTTTTGCATTGTGTAGCAGAAATACACGTCGTGAATTAAGTTGGATTTTGGGTCTGAAACCATCGAGGGTTTAAAAATCAGGTATTCTGCTTGTCAGCGTCGTCTAAAAGGAGGAGCACATAAGGTCACGACGTTTGAGACCAAATTTGCGATAAGTAAAGAAGACTAAATGCAGATGCCAAAATAAAATTTTAGCAGTCTTAATACATCCAACCTTATGGCCACTAATAAAATCTGAGCATTTCAGAGAGACGTTAATTGAAAAGTGATGCGCAATTCTGGCGTCAGACATCTGAGAAGTTCATCCTGGAAATCACTGTTAAGGAGCTCAAGCAGATTTCCTGGACGGCAGAAAGATTTGAACACAGAAAATGCATTTCCAAGAGTGAAGTTTCTCGAATAGTTAATTTTCTAAAGTTCGTATGGGAGCGATGGTAAGCAGAGAGTGAGTACATTAAATTTAGGCACTCAATACCCGTCTGATGGCAGACTTCTAATCCGCTTAGTGCCCAACTCATTCCCGCCAAGAGGCATTGGAGGTGGCGCATTTATCATATTTGACAGTGGTCTCTTTTCATCATCTATTACATGCCAAAAATGAAGAGCAATGATTTCTGATGGTGCGTCCCTTAAAAACTGCATGATGGCCGTCCTCTACAAAAGTCACCTTTTTGTGGTGGAACTGTTTCAACAACAACTTTGACGGTAGCTCAAAATGCTTCACCATCTTCCTAATTTTTTACTGACAAGGATCAACAAAAGTGTCCTTTTGAATGAAATTGACGGTGGCTCTTAAAATAATCAGTAACTTTTCACTTTTCTCGCTTACACTAACCCATTTTATTACAATAGTCCAAAATGATGCTCTGATAATAACATTGAAATTCACCTTAGGCCCTCCTGACCCTCCACTGGAGATGTCGTTGGATTGTACACAGGTCGCTAAAAGAGGAACTGCTCTTCTATCGTGGACCCCTGGTTTTGACAACAATGCACCCATCACCGATGTTCAAATTGAATTTACCGTCGGTTTTAACCGTCCCAGTGGAAAGATTCAGACGGATTTGTTGGACCTCTCCTCTCCCCTCCATACAAAGATAATTCTAAAGACTCTAAATAGCTCCGTACAGAGTGAGACGTGGCTCCGGTTAGAGCATAGTCTTTTGTCCGGACCCCTTCTTACTCCCGCCTGGCAGGCCAATGACGACCTGGCCATGGTCAATTTGACCCGCAACGTCGCCCTCGTCCCCATCCATCCCGATGTTGCCTACCAATTCCGTCTACGTCTGGTTAACCGCATAGGTGTCTCTGAACCGGGACCTCCGGCACCGAGCCTAAACGAGGAGGAGCAGAAACGTTGCCTTCTCAAACCACAGGCGCCAACAGCGAGGCCCAAAGAACTGGAGATCTATGGAAATGTGCCAAACACACTAACTGTAGCGTGGAGGGTAAATTTCTTCATTTGAATAAGGTGACCCTTTTATGGTGGAGAGAACCTTCAGTTGCTTCATTTGAAATTATTAGAGCTTAGTACTAAGTGGAAGCTTAATTAAAAGAGTGACGAAAGTGTGGAGCAAGTCACGAAAATATCTGCATTCAACAATTTCCATAGCATTACAAAATCCGTTGAACAGAATAATTGTCCTTTAAAGACGTCTCGTGTAAAATGTATTCAAAAGGTGAGAGAAGAATTGTCTCACGGTTTGCACCCTCAATGTTCAGTTCGAGTAATGTGCCAAAGTTACCGACTGTGGGAGAGCAGATTTGCAAACTCGAGAGCCACTTTCATGCGTAGCATGGCTGACGTGGCAGGAGAAATCTTATTGAGGAAGAAGCTTTATGCACTGGGGGATAAGTCCCCACTGGTTGACTGAGTGCACGTTTTTCACATAGTCATGGAAGACGTCATGAAATGAAATTGGAACAGATTTTGAGCAAAATAGTTTATTATATTTTTATGGGAAATGCATTTTTGGCTGCCTTCGGTGTGCACGAGAGTTCCAAGCCAAAACTTCAAAACAGTGGGAGGATAAGGAGTTAAGATACACAAATTAAGGGATAAAATGATTTCCCATTGGATTCGTCTGCATTTGTTCAAATTTACAGAGTTGTGGTAAGGCACAGACTTTTGATTTTTTGGGCTTTTGGCAGGCAACTTTTTTTTTTAAAAAAAGAGATCGCGCAAACAGGAAACCACTCCCACAGCAAATATTTACTTGGAAATGCCTTTGTGATAAAATTTTGACAACGGAAGGACCAATAATTAGTAGTAATGATGTCAGTAGACTTCACTGAGTGCTTGAGATCCACTTTAAATTGATTTCCAGCTCCCAGCAAATGCTGCTCCACGCATCCCAAACCTACGCGTCACTCTTGCCGACTTGATAAGGCTCTACCTTCCTTCAAGCCTTTTCAAAGCCATGAAGAGAACTGGCAAACATTTTCATTTGCATAACAGTAATAGGATTTAAAATTCGTTTGTTTTAACAAAGCACTTTTCTTTCGGCTATTTTAAGTGTCATACGTGCCACACATACCGCATTCTACACATACTTAGACTTCATAAATAACATTTCGTAAAGAAACCAAAATCTTCTACTACGCACGTAGATGACATTTCAACATTTATGGTTGTGGATGGAACGGAAAATGCTTCAAGTCGTAACCGTTTTAATGTGCTGTCAGGATGGCGTTAAGCAGTGAGACGGATATGTAGAAACGCGTTTTCTGTGGCCCGACTCGGGACTCGGGGTTTTAGGAACATCTTGGAGAGCACAAATGACTAGATACGGCAGGACACTTAAAATTAATTAAGTTTTCTCGAAAAACTTGGTGCTTAGAATGCATTCAAACAATAGCTTGTCTACCATGTCCAAGTCACCATCTTGTAACAATATGCTTACCAACCCTCGAGCCCCATTTCAAATTCAAACACATTTTTAGCCTGTGCTAGCGGATTACTAGTTTAAAATTCGAATAGTTGAAATGTTTTTTAAATGTTAACTCATTTTAAATACTAATCAGTTCGCCTTATCCACTGCCAGTGTTACTACACTTCATACCATCGAGCTGAAAAAGGCATCGAGGGGCCCCCTGAAGGTTCGGTTGTTCAAGTACAACGCTATGACTCTAACAGTCACGGACTTCTTTCGCTCATTTCTAAACGATATTTGTGGACTACAACATTGCTGAGGTTATGTGCTTCTGATTGTTCATTTCCTTATATCTACTCACAGAAGTAGACCGATGGCATCAGCTTTTTCTATCTGGGGAAGAATCCGAGTATGCGTTTGAGTTGTAATTCACGGTCTAGTAGCTTTTATCAGAGGGCTTTAGCCCGCTCCAAGCGGTACTAATACGCTGCATTAATTTTTTTCGATTCTGTGACTGCTTCTTTAGCCAATTCCGCCAATTCATCACAATGGTCCAGGTTTACGTTACCACCTGGCCCTAAGATGTCTCGATTGTGAACAAAATATAGTGGAGGGTGGAGCGCTAAATGGTACGACAATTTTCGACTGGAATCAGAGCCAAATCGTGTTTTCAAACCTTCCAGTCCACAATGTGCTCAACCAAGAATGGTCCATCGAAATTTTCAAGCAATACGAGGTATGTGTAGTAGAAGACTTTAAGCCAATTTATTACTTTGAACGACCATCGTAAAAAGCATTTCATTTTATACCACTGGCTTAAGTGTGGCCAAAGTCCTGTGCTGCTGCCACTTTCGAACCGGGCGCAGTTTGGTCGACTGCACAATTGTTGGGTTCTGACGTCCTTCTCGATGAGGAAGGGAAATTGCACAAGTTCAGCTGGCCCTTAATAGTAATAACAGATTCAGAAACTAAAAAGGAAAACCATTACTCCCCTGTACCTCCTTATATGTTTTAGTGAGTTGATTTCAAAGTTCACTTTTGAGGAGATCCATGACTTATGCCAGTCACATTTCTGCTCCTAAGAAGCTAGGTTTTTGGCTAAATGGATTTATGAGGTCTTATGTTCTCCCATGCTGTAGCGCTCCAAAAACAGTAAATTAATAATTAAGAAGGCAGACATGCTGTCCGTAAGGCAACGAACTACGAAGTTAAGGACAGGGGCAAAAGAAACATTTCAAGCGTGCGCCTGGCTGCTTTAGAACAAAGCCTGTGTCCTGCAATTTCCTCCTATCACAAATGGCACTGCCTCTGCATATGTTGACAATTCCCCTATTGACATCCGGACAATGTGTTTTATCATTGATAAGTATTCAGTTGACTGTGTATCCTATGGGTCCATGTTTTGGAGACGAACTATCCCCTTCCCGTAATTCAGGCGAATTGGACTGGAACTGGATCATCTAATTTATGTTACTTCAAAATCTTCTGTGACATTTTTCCGACCAGTTTGCTATATGCTTGGTGTCATTACTTGATTTATGATAAATCAAACCCTCTCAGGCTTCACTAAACAAAATTTACGATATTACTCAGCAGAAAGTGAATATGTACAGCCTTATGTATTTGTTTTAAACACATCATTTATTTTTCTCAGTCTTACTTTTAAATATAAAAATGCATCCTAGGCGGTAGTCCTCATCATCACCGACTACAATATATTGGTGCTGCCTTAGGTGAGTCTGACCGTGTCAAACGTACTGGGTTTAAGCAAAGCCGGACCTCTGGTTGCCAAAGGGTGGTCGGCGGAGGCACCTCCGACTATAGCGCCATATCGACTCCGCGTCACCCGTGTGGAGGCCGCTATGGCAGAACTGACTTGGGACTGGCCCCCCGAAACCTCCGGATCCGTAAATGGCTTCTTTATCGGTCTTCGAATTGAATGGTGTCTTGTCGAGAAAGACCAGATTTGTGACCGGTATAAAGTTATTCAGGTGAGCAATCGTTTGTATGCGCTTGACAACACCAATCCACGTTAGGATTAGTGGAATTGTGCGCTATCCACTAAGTCGTATATTGAAAGTCGTGTTCTGTCTCCTTGGGTGTGAGGAAGGGTTTAGTGTGACAAAAGTGAAGAGAGCACTTACCAATTCAAAGTTTGTTGCATTTAAGTAAGGCAAACTGTTTCCTAAACTGCTAGTCTCTAAAAGCAATGCTCGAATTAGCAGGTCCTGCCAATTCTTTCTGACGGTATTTTTCCCATGTTCAAGAAAAATGCCTTGCATGTGGCGGCATTATACTGAAAATTTCATTTAAAAGTTTTGCGCATTACTTTGCATCTTATCTGCCATTCTATTAGCATTTATTTCTCATTATCCATTAAAGTATTCGATGTTTTTTTGTGCACCGCAAAGTGGGGTACTTTTAGCCATTGCAAGAGTGCAAATGGCTCAAACGCTTTAAAACAGCATTTTGGCAGGGCCCAGTGAATTGGAAGCGGTTACGTCAGTTTCACGATAGCAAAGCAGCTTATCACGAATTCAAGTAATCTTAAATCTCTGAGTGGGATGATGTCCTTTCAACTTCCACTTCGGTAAGCATTGAGTACAAGGGGAATACTCAACTGAACAACTAACGCTTCAATTGCAAGGCAAAAGCGGCCTTCAACAATAAGTGTTGGAGACGTCATTGATTGCTGGGTCGCTCATTACTGAGTCAATCTACTTGTAAGGCTCATGGAAGTCCTTTCAAAACTTTTCTTAAACATATTTACCTAAGATAACAGTCAGATTTAATTAAACAACCTTTAAGAAACGCAAAAAGTGTCTTCCCATCCCTTTGAATGGAAAGTTTCCAGTGCGGTGCACAACTCCTTCCCACGCATTTTTGTAAATCTCTCACTTTTGTTCTGGGTATTTGGCATTCATTCCATGCACTTTCCGTTTCATCAATGGTAAGGCTAAAGACAGGAATGTTTGACACACTCTGCAGGATGTTAGACTTGCTGAGCCTCCAAAAGAGCTCTACCCTAATCTGCGAGTCGACCCAACTGACTTGGAACCCAGGAGGCGTGAAACCGAGGATTGGCCTGGTAATCACACTGTCCAGCGAAATTTAGAACCAACGGTGGTAGCCTACAATCAACACAGACGCGCTGTGCTCCGAAATTTACCTGGATTAAGTCACCTTCGCGTATGGATTCGTCTTTTAAACATCCAGTATGAAGGTCCTGGCAGGTATTTCTTTACAATCGTTAAAGAAATTTGATTAGACTCTGTATATAAGTGTGCAGTGAGTTTATTCTGGACCTTACCCAAATCTCATTCCATTTGGAACGGTGGAGTCAACTATTTTTGGTTAACTATTCGTACGCTGACTAGCAGATAACAATTTGCTTCCCACTTTTAACAGGAATAGGTTAATAGGCCCATTTCTATGTAGCTTA